>JAHIAM010005899.1:0-71546 GCA_021605205.1 Aegilops longissima
TAGCTTAGCACTTTCGATCGTTTAGTATGTTGCTATTGCTTTCTTCATGACTTATACATGTTCCTATGACTATGAGATTATGCAACTCCGTTTACGAAGGAACACTTTGTGTGCTACCAAGCGTCTGGCGTAATTGGGTGATTATAAAGGTGCTCTACAAGTGTCTCCAAAGGTACTTGTTGGGTTGGCGTATTTGAGATTAGGATTTGTCACTCCGATTGTCGGAGAGGTATCTCTGGGCCCTCTCGGTAATGCACATCACTATAAGCCTTGCAAGCATTGCAACTAATGAGTTAGTTGCGGGATGATGTATTCTGGAGCGAGTAAAGAGACTTGCGATAGCGAGATTGAACTAGGTATTGAGATACCGGCGATCGAATCTCGGGCAAGTAACATACCGATGACAAAGGAACAACGTATGTTGTTATGCGGTTTGACCGATAAAGATCTTCGTAGAATATGTAGGAGCCAATATGAGCATCCAGGTTCCGCTATTGGTTATTGACGGAGGCGTGTCTCGGTCATGTCTACATAGTTCTCGAACCCGTAGGGTCCTTGCGCTTAAAGTTTGATAGCGGTTATATTATGAGTTTATGTGTTTTGATGTACGAAGGAGTTGGAGTTCGGATGAGATATGGGACATGACGAGGAGTCTCAAAATGGTCGAGGCGTAAAGATCGATATATTGGGCGACTATATTCGGACATCGGAAGGTTCAGTGATTGGGTATTTTTAGTCAGGGAGGAGAATTCTGAGGAATTCGTATTGGGCCTTAATGGGCCTTGGTGGAAAGGAGAAAGGCCCCAAAGGGAGGCGCACCCCTCCCCATGGACTAGTCCGAATTGGACTAGGGAGGGGGGGCGCCCCCTTCCTTCCTTCTCCTTCTCCCTTCCCTTTTCCTACTCCAACAAGGAAAGGAGGAGTCCTACTCCCGGTGGGAGTAGGACTCCCCCCTTAGCGCCCTCCTCTTGGCCGGCCGCCTCCCTCCCTTGCTCCTTTATATACGAGGGGCAGGGGGCACCTCTAGACACAACAACAATTGATCTGTTTGATCTTTTAGCCGTGTGCGGTGCCCCCCTCCACCATAGTCCACCTCGATAATACTGTAGCGGTGCTTAGGCGAAGTCCTGCGTCGGTAGAACATCAACATCGTCCTGCGCCGTCGTCTTGTGAAACTCTCCCTCAACACTCGGCTGGATCGGAGTTCGAGGGGCGTCATCGGGCTGAGCGTGTGCTGAACTCGGAGGTGCCGTGCGTTCGGTACTTGATCGGTCGGATCGTGAAGGCGTCGACTACATCAACGCGTTGTGCTAGCGCTTCGCTTTCGGTCTCTGAGTGCGTGGACAACACTCTCCCCTCTCGTTGCTATGCATCACCATGATCTTGCGTGTGCGTAGGAAATTTTTGAAATTACTATGTTCCCCAATAGTGGCATCGAGCCTGGTTTTATGCGTTGATGTTATATGCGAGTAGAACACAAGTGAGTTGTGGGCGATACAAGTCATCTTGCTTACCGACATGTCATACTTTGGTTGGCGGTATTGTTGGATGAAGCGGCCGGACCGACATTACAGTTGCGCTTATGTGAGACTGGTTCTCCGGCGTGCTTTGCACACGGTGGCTGGCGGGTGTCGGTTTCTCCAACTTTAGTTGAACCGAGTGTGGCTCGCCCGGTCCTTGCGAAGGTTAAAACAGCACCAACTTGACAAACTATCGTTGTGGTTTTGATGCGTAGGTAAACGGTTCTTGCTCAGCCCGTAGCAGCCACGTAAAACTTGCAACAACAAAGTAGAGGGCGTCTAACTTGTTTTTGCAGGGCATGTTGTGATGTGATATGGTCAAGGCGTGATGAGATATAAGTTGTTGTATGAGATGATCATGTTTTGTTGAAGTTATCGACAGCTGGCGCGAAGCCTTATGGTTGTCTCTTTATTGCATAAGATGCAAGCGCCAAATAATTGCTTTACTTTATCGCTATGCGATAGCAATAGTTGCAAGAGCAATAGTTGGCGAGGCGACCATGTGACGACACATTGATATAGATCAAGATGATGGAGATCATGGTGTCATGCGGTGGCGATGGAGATCATGGCGATGCTTTGGAGATGGAGATCAAAGGCACAAGATGATGATGGCCATATCATGTCACATATTTTGATTGCATGTGATGTTTATCTTTTATGCATCTTATTTTGCTTTGATTGGCGGTAGCATTATAAGATGATCTCTCACTAAATTTCAAGATAAAGTGTTCTCCACAGTATGCACCGTTGCCAAAGTTATCGTGCCCGAGACACCACGTGATGATCGGGTGTGATAAGCTCTCGTCCATCTACAGCGGGTGCAAGCCAGTTTTGCACCATGAGAATACTCAGGTTAAACTTGCGAGCCTAGCATATGCAGATATGGCCTCGGAACTTTGAGACCGAAAGGTCGGCGTGAATCATATAGTAGATATGATCAACATAGTGATGTTCACCATTGAAAACTACTCCATTTCACGTGATGATCGGTTATGGTTTAGTTGATTTGGATCACGTGATCACTTAGAGGATTAGAGGATGTCTATCTAAGTGGGAGTTCTTAAGTAATATGATTAATTGAACTTTAATTTATCATGAACTTAGTCTGGTAGTATTAGCATATCTATGTTGTAGATCAATAGCTCGCGTTGTTGCTTCCCTATGTTTATTTTGATATGTTCCTAGAAAACTAAGTTGAAAGATGTTAGTAGCAATGATGCGGATTGGATCCGTGATCTGAGGTTTATCCTCATTGCTGCCTGAAGAATTATGTCCTTGATGCACGCTAGGTGACGGACCTATTGCAGGAGCATATCACGGGCGTTATGAGCGTTTGGCTAGCTCAATATGATGACTACTTGATAGTTTAGTGCACCATGCTTACGGCTTAGAATCGGGACTTCAAAGGCGTTTTGAGCGTCATGGACCATATGAGATGTTCAGGAGTTGAAGTTAATATTTCAAGCAAATACCGAGTTGAGAGATATGAAGTCTCCAACAAGTTCTATAGCTAAAAGATGGAGAGAATAGCTCAAAAAGTGAGCATGTGCTCAGATTATGCAGGTACTACAATCGCTTGAATCAAGTGGGAGTTAATCTTCGGATAAGATAGTGATTGACAAAATTCTCTAGTCACTATCACCAAGTTAGTAGAACTTCGTGATGAACTATAATATGCAAGGGATAACGAAACAATTCCCAAGCTCTTACGTGATGCTGAAATCGTGAAGGTAGAAATCAAGAAAAACATCAAGTGTTGATGGTTGACAAGACCACTAGTTTCAAGAAAGGGCAAAGGGAAGAAGGGAACTTCAAGAAGAGCGGCAAGCAAGTTGCTGCTCAAGTGAAGAAGCCCAAGTCTGGACCTAAGCCTGAGACTAAGTGCTTCTACTGCAAAGGGACTGGTCACTAGAAGCGGAACCACCCCAAGTATTTGGCGGATAAGAAGGATGGCAAAGTGAACAAAGGTATATTTGATATACATGTTATTGATGTGTACTTTACTAGTGTTTATAGCAACCCCTCAGTATTTGATACTGGTTCAGTTGCTAGGAGTAGTAACTCGAAATGGGAGTTGCAGAATGAACAGAGACTAGATAAGGGTGAAGTGACGATGTGTGTTGGAAGTGGTTCCAAGATTGATATGATCATCATCGCACACTCCCTATACTTTCGGGATTAGTGTTGAACCTAAAATAAATGTTATTTAGTGTTTGCGTTGAGCATGGATATGATTTGATCATGTTTATTGCAATCTGGTTATTCATTTAAGTTAGAGAATAATTGTTGTTACATTTACATGAATAAAACCTTCTATGGTCATACACCCAATGAAAATGGTTTGTTGGATCTCGATCGTAGTGATACACATATTCATAATATTGAAGTCAAAAGATGCAAAGTTAATAATGATAGTGCAACTTATTTGTGGCACTGCAGGTCATATTGGTGTAAAGCGCATGAAGAAACTCCATGCTGATGGGATTTTGGAATCACTTGATTATGAATCACTTGATGCTTGCGAACCATGCCTCATGGGCAAGATGACTAAAACTCCGTTCTCTGGAACAATGGAGCGAGCAATTGACTTATTGGAAATAATACATACTGATGTAGTGCGGTCCGATGAGTGTTGAGGCTCGCGGCGGATATCATTATTTTCTGAGCTTCACAGATGATTTGAGCAGATATGGGTATATCTACTTGATGAAACATAAGTCTGAAACATTTGAAAAGTTCATATAATTTCAGAGTGAAGTAGAAAATCATCGTAACAAGAAAATAAAGTTTCTACGATCTGATGGTGGAGGAAAATATTTGA
Organism: Aegilops longissima; assembly: GCA_021605205.1. Taxonomy (NCBI): domain Eukaryota; kingdom Viridiplantae; phylum Streptophyta; class Magnoliopsida; order Poales; family Poaceae; genus Aegilops; species Aegilops longissima. The sequence goes on from JAHIAM010005899.1 coordinate 4,345, forward strand.
GTTACAAGTTTGGCCTTCAATTAAAACAATGTGGAATAGTTTCACAAACTCATGCCACAGGAACACCACACATAATGGTGTGTCGAGCGTCATAACCGTACTTTATTGAATATAGTACAATCTATGATGTCTCTTACCGATTTACCACTATCGTTTTGGGGTTATGCATTAGAGACAGCTGCATTCATGTTAAAAGGGCACCATATAAATCCGTTGAGACGACACCATATGAACTGTGGTTTGGCAAGAAACCAAAGTTGTCGTTTCTTAAAGTTTGGGGTTGCGATGCTTATGTGAAAAAGTTTCATCTGATAAGCTCAAACCCCAAAGTCTTCATAGGATACCCAAAGGAGTTTGGGTACACCTTCTATCACAGATCCGAAGGCAAGACATTCGTTGCTAAGAATGGATCCTTTCTAGAGAAGGAGTTTCTCTCGAAAGAAGTGAGTGGGAGGAAAGTAGAACTTGATGAGGTGGCTGTACCTGCTCCCTTATTGGAAAGTAGTTCATTGCGAAATCTGTTCTGTGACTACTACACCAATTAGTGAGGAAGCTAATGATGATGATCATGTAACTTCAGATCAAGTTACTACCGAACCTCGTAGGTAAACAGTGAGATCCGCACCGAGTGATGCGATAATCCTGTTACGGAGGTCATGTTACTTGACCATGGCGAACCTCGAACTATGAGGAAGCGATGATGAGCCAGATTCATGAAATGGCTTGAGGCCATGAAATCTGAGATGGGATCCATGTATGAGAACAAAGTGTGGACTTTGGTTGACTTGCCCGATGATCGGCAAGCCATAGAAAATAAATGGATCTTCAAGAGGAAGATGGACACTGATAGTAGTGTTACTATCTACAAAGCTAGAATTATGCATAAAGGTTTTCGACAAGTTCAAGGTGTTGACTACGATGAGAGTTTCTCACTCGTATCTATGCTTAAATCTGTCCGAATCATGTTAGCAATTGCGCATTTTATGAAATCGGCAAATGGATAAACAAAACTGCATTCCTTAATGGATTTATTAAAGAAGAGTTGTATATGATGCAACGAGAAGGTTTTGTCAATCCTAAAGGTGCTAACAAAATATGCAAGCTCAGCGATCCATCTATGGACTGGTGCAAGCATCTCGGAGTTGGAATATACGCTTTGATAAGTTGATCAAAGCATATAGTTTTATCTGAGACTTGCGGTGAAGCCTGTATTTACAAGAAAGTGAGTGGGAGCACTACAACATTTACGATAAGTATATGTGAATGACATATTGTTGATCGGAAATAATGTAGAATTATTCTGCAAAGCATAAAGGAGTGTTTGAAAGGAGTTTTTCAAAGAAAGACCTCGGTGAAGCTGCTTACATATTGAGCATCAAGATCTATAGAGATAGATCAAGGCGGCTTGATAAGTTTTTCAATGAGTACATACCTTGACAAGATTTTGAAGTAGTTCAAAATGGAGCAGTCAAAGAAAGAGTTCTTGCATATGTTACAAGGTGTGAAATTGAGTAAGACTCAAAGCCCGACCATGGCGAGAAGATAGAAAGAGAATGAAAGTCATTCCCTATGCCTCAGCCATAGGTTCTATAAAGTATGCCATGCTGTGTACCAGATCTATTGTATACCCTACACTGATTTTGGCAAGGGGTACAATAGTGATCTAGGAGTAGATCCTTTGGACAGCGGTCAAAATTATCCTTAGTGGAATAAGGATATGTTTCTCGATTATGGAGGTGACAAAAGGTTAAATCGTAAAGGGTTACGTCGATGCAAGTTTTGACACTAATCCAGATGACTCTAAGTCTCAATCTGGATACATATTGAAAGTGGGAGCAATTAGCTAGAGTAGCTCCGTGCAGAGCATTGTAGACATAGAATTTTGCAAAATACATACGGATCTGAATTTGGCAGACCCGTTGACTAAATTTCTCTCACAAGCAAAACATGATCACTCTTTGGGTGTTAATCACATAGCGATGTGAACTAGATTATTGACTCTAGTAAACCCTTTGGGTGTTAGTCACATGGAGATGTGAACTAATCACATAAAGATGTGAACTATTGGTGTTAAATCACATGGTGATGTGAACTAGATTATTGACTCTAGTGCAAGTGGGAGACTGAAGGAAATATGCCCTAGAGGCAATAATAAAGTTATTATTTATTTCCTTATTTCATGATAAATGTTTATTATTCATGCTAGAATTGTATTAACGGAAACATGATACATGTGTGAATACATAGACAAGCAGTGTCACTAGTATGCCTCTACTTGACTAGCTCGTTGATCAAAGATGGTTATGTTTCCTAGCCATAGACATGAGTTGTCATTTGATTAACGGGATCACATCATTAGGAGAATGATGTGATTGACTTGACCCATTCCGTTAGCTTAGCACTTCGATCGTTTAGTATGTTGCTATTGCTTTCTTCATGACTTATACATGTTCCTATGACTATGAGATTATGCAACTCCGTTTACGGAGGAACACTTTGTGTGCTACCAAGCGTCTAGCGTAATTGGGTGATTATAAAGGTGCTCTACAGGTGTCTCCAAAGGTACTTGTTGGGTTGGCGTATTTGAAATTAGGATTTGTCACTCCGATTGTCGGAGAGGTATCTCTAGGCCCTCTCGGTAATGCACATCACTATAAGCCTTGCAAGCATTGCAACTAATGAGTTAGTTGCGGGATGATGTATTATGGAGCGAGTAAAGAGACTTGCGATAGCGAGATTGAACTAGGTATTGAGATACAAGCGATCGAATCTCGGGCAAGTAACATACCGATGACAAAGGAACAACGTATGTTGTTATGCGGTTTGACCGATAAAGATCTTCGTAGAATATGTAGGAGCCAATATGAGCATCCAGGTTCCGCTATTGGTTATTGACAGAGGCGTGTCTCGGTCATGTCTACATAGTTCTCGAACCCGTAGAGTCCATGCGCTTAAAGTTCGATAGCGGTTATATTATGAGTTTATGTGTTTTGATGTACCGAAGGAGTTGAGTCCGGATGAGATCTAGGACATGACGAGGAGTCTCGAAATGGTCGAGGCGTAAAGATTGATATATTGGATGACTACATTTGGACGTCGGAAGGTTAGAGTGATTGGGTATTTTTGAGATGCAAGTAGAGTTCTGAGGAATTCGTATTGGGCCTTAATGGGCCATGGTGGAAAGGAGAAAGGCCCCAAGGGAGGCGCACCCCTCCCCATGGACTAGTCCGAATTGGACTAGGGAGGCGCCCCTTCCTTCCTTCTCCTTCTCCTTCTCCCTTCCCTTTTCCTACTCCAACAAGGAAAGGAGGAGTCCTACTCCGGTGGGAGTAGGACTCCCCCTGGTAGCCCTCCTCTTGGGCCGCCTCCCCCCTGCTCCTTTATATCTGAGGGGGGGGCACCTCTAGACACAACAACAATTGATCTGTTTGATCTTTTAGCGTGTGCGGTGCCCCCTCCACCATAGTCCACCTCGATATCTTGTGGCGGTGCTTAGGCGAAGCCCTGCGTCGGTAGAACATCAACATCGTCACCACGCCGTCGTGCTGACAAAACTCTCCCTCAACACTTGGCTGGATAGGAGTTCGAGGGACGTCATCGGGCTGAACGTGTGCTGAACTCGGCGGTGTCGTACGTTCGGTACTTGATTGGTCGGATCGTGAAGACGTACGACTACATCAACCGCGTTGTGCTAACGCTTCCGCTTTCGGTCTATGGGTGTACGTGGACAACACTCTCCCCTCTCGTTGCTATGCATCACCATGATCTTGCGTGTGCGTAGGAAATTTTTTGAAATTACTACGTTCCCCAACAATCCGGTGGTGGGTTAAGTTCGCAGAAAGGGTTCAAACCCACTTTGCTGCAGTCTTCCGCATCTTCGTTCAGAAGGGTCTTTGTGCCTCGTCAGTCAAACGCAAGGAGCTTTGGCGTAATGGATCCTTTGTACCATGCGTGTAAGTACACATTAAGCGAATTCGGCGACTTCGAGGTATGATTCGCCAGAAACCCAACACCGAACCAAGTAAGTACCGGTTAAACCATTTCCAGTGAGCCTTGACCTTCGCAATAGTGAGGCAAGTTTTTACATTCATCGGTGGTAAGCTTTTCGGGAAGATGATGCTTGGGTTAAGATCTGGACATGATAACCGGCGGTGGATTCTCATCGGCGGAGAGTATCTTTGCAATAAAACCATGTCTGGTTTGAATCTTTTGTGTGACTCGGCAAGTAAGCATAAGGGAATATGGCATCTCTTCTTCGTTGAATTGAGATTCCGCTAAGTTCCAAGATGGGTCCATTTGTAAGCTTCGTTTTGGCGGTTTAAATAAAAATATTCCCTAAAGAGTTCGACCTTGGGCTCCTCTTGAAGGTATACTTATGAGAAGACTTGAAAGTTCGAGATGTTTGACACGAATTGGGTCCGATGTCTTGAGGATGGAGTTGAAAGAAGTGCGAGCGTCTCGGAAAAATTTAGAACGGACGGTGAGAAGCCCGATTCATGTGATCAGTAAAAACAATGACTTCTTCATCCTTTGGCTGAGGACTTTCTTAAATCTGGATCGGTAGCGATAATGCATGACATTCTTTGCTGGCAAGTACTCGATTTTGACAAAGTCTTTGAGTGTCTTCTCAGTGACAATGGAGGGAACCCAGTTACATGAAGTGACTATCTTTGGCGGCATTGTGAAGAGATAAGCCTAAAGGAAAGAATAATTTTGCCAGTTCAAATTGATTCGTTAAGCCGTAAATAAAAAGCTATAGTATATATTCAGAATGGCGGCTTAAATGGGTCCTAATGATATATGGATAATTATAACTCGTGACGTAAGCCGCCATGACAGCAATGGTATTCAACATCTATCAAAGAGCAAATTTTACTAAGTGTTGGGACAAACAGGTTTCACGGATTGGAGCTATAAGATTGGATCTGCAGCAGTTCAGAGAAATGAAATAAAATCTGAACCTAAGGTGGCAGCAGCAGAAAAATGGGGATGCCCAAATGAGATCTGTTGCAGTGAGGATATATTCTGATATTAAAAAACAAGTGTTAAAACTGCTACCGCACAAGATTTGTGTTGTTTCAGATCAAAACTATGCAATCTAGGAGCGAGAAGGAGGAACAATGATGAACACCGGCGAACAGAAACCCTAAGACAGGTCTATTAAGAGGAAGGTGAATGCTTACCGGCGATGAACGACAAAGGCGCGCGGCATTACGGATTCGTTCGAGGTGATCGCGGCGGAGTTGAAGCGATGGGCGAATATGGGAATGACAGCGGAGCTCGGGCACCTGGAGCGTTGCAAGGAAGAAGATGAAGACGAGAAGGCAAAGGGGGAGAGTGAAAAGAAGACCCGTGGCCCTATTTATAAGGCTGAAAGATAGGTGGCATGCACGGGAATCGAGGAGACAAGAAAATGGATATGTGACAGCGCAAGCGCCTCGATTTTTGGAGGTTCATTAAAGGAGAAGATTTATTAAGATTTGGGCCGTATATAATATTAATAGGAGGTGACGTCACGGCGGGTTACCGCAATCTCAGGAGATGACATCATGGCAGGTTACAATATCTCACAGGAGGATGAAGAAGGATTTTTTCTAAGTGTTGAAGATTGACATGAACAAGTTCAAATCAACCTGGGGCCTAATGTTGGGGATATGACTATTGGATATGAACCGCCCAGGAGGGGTCGGGTTATCCCAATGATGGTTCATCTAAACAAAGCCCATGAATATGTTGAAGATGGCGGTTCATGAAGTAGACTTGCTAAAGGGCCCAAAAACCCAAAGGCAGTTTAAGGCCCGTAAGTGTAAACCGCCATGTATATGTGACTTGTATTGTAAGGCATGTAAGATAAGTCATTGGGCCGGACACGTTTGTATGAGCCGGCCGGGACTCTGTAAGCCGCGGGGCGTCAACCCGTGTATATAAGGGGACGACCTGGCAGCAGTTTGGGCAAGAAACAACAAATCGAAAGCCAGGCCAAGCGTATTTGCTCCCTGGTAATTGAAACCCTAGCAATACCACCTCAAACTGGATTAGGCTTTTACCTTCACGCAAGAAACCGAACGATATAAACTCCTCGTGTCCTTTTTCCCGTTTAACCCCTTTAAGCTAACCTCGCCGCAATGGCTCCACAACTAAGTCCTTCCATTGGGACATCTGTCGTGACAATTCCACGACAGCTGCATCTGTGTTCTTCTTGGCTCTTTTTGGATCTTGCTTGCTGCTTGGGCTCTGAGGGATACATGGGGATGGGGTTAGTGCTAACATCATCCCAGGACCAGCCTTGTTTGCTTTGTTATTCACAGAATGCTTCACATGTTGCGCCCTCTTTCTATTCTTATCTGCTTCATCCATGACGGCATCGGATGCAGAGCCCTAGTAGTCCTTCCCATCATTACCATGATCTTGATCAGAACGGGGGCTAGCACCACGGCCACCACGGCCTCCCCGCCGTCCTCCTCTTCTTCCGTGACCCCCTCCCGAGCCTTGCCCAGTCCGCATGACCCATGAGGCCCTGAGATCTTTAAAGATCAACACCGACGGAGGGTGTATACCATTACCATGCTCTTTGAACTGGTGTTCCAACATGCCACAAACCGCACACCAGTCTGGAAGTTTCTCGTACTTAATCCTGTAGATCTGACACTTCCCCTCTCTTATCATAGAAACTGTGTTCTTCATTGGCTTGTTGACATTGATCGGGACCCAAACTCGATGGAAATTGCCAGCGAAATCTTGCGATTGGGGTTCGGCGTAGATGAATTTGCCAACCTTTGCCGCTAGAGAAGGAACAAGATCGCTTGCTCTGACGGTGGGACATCATTGATCTGCAGATTTCTATAGTGTCAAGCTGAACCATGGGCGGCTTTGTCGAACCATCATACGGCTTGAGGATGATGGCATCTCCTCGGAAGTGCCACGGCCATCCCTTATTACTCTTTCTGATCCCCCAAGCGGAGAAGCGCACAATGTCTGAGTTGTCTTCCAGTGTCGGTGTCAAAATCGGCGGATCTCGGGTAGGGGTCCCGAACTGTGCATCTAGGCGGATGGTAACGGAGACAAGGGACACGATGTTTTTACCCAGGTTGGGCCCTCTCGATGGAGGTAATACCCTACTCCTGCTTGATTATTATTGATGATATGGGTAGTACAAGAGTAGATCTACCACGAGATCAAGGAGGCTAAACCTAGAAGCTAGCCTATGGTATGATTGTTGTTTGTCCCTCGGACTAAAACCCTCGAGTTTATATAGACACGGATAGGTTAGGGTTACCGAGTCGGTTACAATGGTAGGAGATCTACATATCTGTATCGCCAAGCTTGCCTTCCACGCCAAGGAAAGTCCCATCCGACCCGCAGGACAAAGTCTTCAATCTTGTATCTTCATAGTCCGGGAGTCCAGCCAGCGGTGATAGTTGGCTATCCGGACACCCCCTAATCCGGGACTCCTCGGTAGCCCCGAACAAGGCTTCAATGGCAGAGTCCGGCGTGTTGATTGTCTTGACATTGCGGCGGGTTCTTCTCCATATTCCATATACTTGTTGAATAGTGTCGGCTCTTTGATAAATGTTGCGCTCCTTGGCTAACGCCCAATAATGGCAATCTTCCACGTGTTTGAATGAATCACGAAAAGCCAGGGTATTTTACAATTACCCCCTAGCAGCATAAATGAGCACGCTGAGGGAGTTCGGACTAGGGGTGTCAGGATAACCGAACTATCATCATCGGCGGACTCCAAGACTATGAAGATACAAGATTGAAGACTTAGTCCGTGTCAGGATGGGACTTTCCTTGGCGTGGAAGGCAAGCTTGGCGTACGTATATGTAGATATCCTACCTTTGTAACCGACTCTGTGTAACCTAACCTATCCGGTGTCTCTATAAACGGAGGTTTTAGTCCGTGGGAGGAACAACAATCATACCATAGGCTAGCTTCTAGGGTTTAGCCTCTTTGATCTCGTGGTAGATCCACTCTTGTAACACATTATCAATATTAATCAAGCAGGGCGTAGGTTTTACCTCCATCGAGAGGCCCGAACCTGGGTAAAACATCGTGTCCCTTGTCTCTGTTACCATCCGCCTAGGCGCATTGGGACCCCCTACCGAGATCCGCCGGTTTGACACCGACATTGGTGCTTCCATTGAGAGTTCCCTGTATGCGTCACCAACAGGCTGATGGCTCCTTTGATCATCAACAACGATGCGGTCGGTGAGACTTTTCTCCCGGACAGACCTTCGTGTTCGGCAGCTTTGCTGCTGCGGGCCAATTCGCAGGCCATCGGAGCGAACCGAAAGCTCGCCCGGCGTCAAGTCAGATTTGGAAGTTTAAACTATCTGCCCGATATCACGGAGACTTGATCTTGACGGATTCGAGCGCGCCATAGCGCGCGGACTGTCTCGATGGGCATGATCTAGCTCTGCAGCCAAGCGGTGCCACAGAGGCGCACAGAATCCGCTCCGACCCTTAATCCGGGCGGATTCCACGATCGAGGGCAGTGGTTGGACACGCCTCGGGGCTTTAATCTCTCTGGCGATCGAGCGAACTCCATCCTGTCATTTGCGAAGACCTCGACTCCGGTGCGGACTCCTCTCCGGACTCCGAACCCTCACGCCCTTGTCGAATCCGATTGGGCGCCCGTTATGGAGTTCACGACGCGGACATCTTCGGCACTTTTCGCCCTTGGCGACATCCTGAATTCACTAAAGTCTCTCTCTTTATCCGGAGGGCCTGGCGTACTACGAGCAGGAAGGTTGGGATGCGGACGATGAAGAAACTCAATGCCCACCACCACCCACTTCATAGCCCTTGCCAGCTTACGGCGTGCTCGATTTCGACTCCGAAGACATCGATGGTATGGGCGGCGATGTAGGAGACAACAATGAACCAGCAGCGATAGGATCTTTGGACAACCTCATCCATGATGTATACATGGTAGATACACCTAAAGGAAATGAAGATGAGGAACAACGGGGCGCCACGAAGGATAAATCCCTCGGCGGTCAAAGCGGCAGCGTAAGCGCCGAACAAAGTCCGCCTCAACAAAGACCCAGCCATAGAGCGAGGCGAACCGGTGGACAACGAACAAGCTATCGAGCAATCGTCCGAACAAGACAACTTGGATAAACAATCTGTCCGGCAAAGACAACAGTCCGGACGATCTCACGCCGGACAAACCATTGGAGCAAAATGACCGCCCGAGAAAAGGCTCGTGCGCCGCTGCTGGCGTAGCTGAAAAGCGAAGCGGAAGCTCAAAACAGCGGAAGATGCACTCGAGGATTAGATGGAGCAAAGTATTCAGCACCCAGAATAAATGCTGGCGACGATCGCCCGAACAAAAACTACCGAAAAAGCTACTGCCGAATTGACGAGGAGGCCTTAGAGCCCCACAATTAAAAGCAAGAAGGCCACCCGTTGGATGGGCGACCTCACGGCAAAAAGAAGCGGCGAATGGTGCGCACACAAGCCAATATGCGATCCGCCTAAGATTCACATCAAAAGGATGGCCCGATTAGGTCCATCTATGAGCCAGAAAACACGCTCGTCAAAGCAATGCAACACGCCAAAATTCCGAAAACCACGGCACACCCAAATATAGAGGCGCGCACACCCTATGTTTCACCGATGAGGTCTTTGGATCATAATTTCAGTGAGTTCAAACCCGTAAACATAGAGGCATCTGACGGAACAACAGACTCAGAGTGCGGATTGAGATTACATCCTCCACATACACATAGCTAGAGGAGATGATCTCCACGGCATAAAATACTTACCCTTAAACTCAAAGGGCCAGCTCGGCATTGGCTTAGAGCCTCCCGAAAATACCATTGGAAGCTGGGAAGAGCTCGAGGATGCATTTGGGAAAAATTTCAGGGGACCTCGTCCGCCCTCAGGACCTTGAGCGATCTAAGTCACATAACTCAACAGCCGGAGAGTCAGCCGGAAGTGCAGAACAGGTTCCTTACTAAAAAGAACCAAATAGTCATTGTCCGGACCTTGAAGCCTTAGCAGCTTTCAAACACAACGTCCAAGAGGCGAATGGCTCGCTTGAACACCTCGGCCAAGAAAAGCCAAGAACAATGGCCGCATTAACAAGCCTCATGACCGGCTTTTGCGCGGGGAAGACAATTTGGCTGGCTAGATGCAGACACCAATGACCAGTACATCTGAAATCAGGGATGGAAATGGGAAATCACGGCCTTGAGAAAAGATCAGCGCTGGAATAAGGAAAATGGCCCAAATAATGCAGCGGTTAGCGCCAAATTCAAAAGCTCTTGGCGAACAACAAAACACTGCCCTAAAGGATATGATGGCGAGCTATCTAACCTAAACAAGATTACGGATAGGTATGTCAAATACATGGTACCTCAGGAAGCACGCAAACCATACCCACGAGATTGTTGGGTCTTCAAGCAGTCCGGCCGACTTAACGCCCGAACACAAGGGCTCGACACACCAAGTGAAAGTGGCGAAACCCAAAAGCTGCACTCCGGAAAACAAAATACTTTCCCACTAGAAGTCAAAACAGTGAACTCACTTCATGTGATAACACACAGCGGCACCTGCCATACCAGGACACCGTCCGCATAATGAGGATAGAACCTACCCAAATTCGCTATAGCAGCACTTCCTTCAAAGGAATGGCCTTGAGGCCTTCTTTATCTGGCTCTGTACCACTAGAGATTGTGTTGGTTCATCAAACAACCCCGTCATGAAAGCTCACTCCCCATCGCCCCATTCAGCGGTAGCCCTTAAGCACTCTTGAGGCGTACAGCTTTGACGCTTTAGCATAATACCGCATTATGCATCTCTAACACTTAAAATGCCGGTCCAGCGGCATCATCTCGTTAAAGGAAGTATTAAGTGTCACTTGAGCGCGGAAGAGCAGGGAGGCGCCTTGACAGCCCACGGCTATCTGGCTCTGCTAGGCAAAAGAACACTGAATCGGTCATTCGAACACGGACACGGTTAGGCGAGTCTGGCGCCTACTAGCGGCACACCCCCATACGAGGGCTGCATACATATGAACAACGTGCTACACCCGTCCGAGGATCACGGCTGCGCGGAACCACGAGCGCGAGCGTGCGGTAGGGACCCGTTGCAAGATTCTTTTGATTAAGACCTGCGTAAACCTTTTTCCTTGTCTCTTGTTGATATACATTCCCCGGTTCCTTGATATAACCGAGGAGGAGGATGGTGCTTTGGCATTGGGCCGCACCAGAATTTTTGCGCATACCTAGACACGGGGGCTTAGGGCATTATTCGCCCATTTTCATAAAGACCGAATACCTTAGGGAGTATTGGCGTCTCGAGATTAGGCCTTATATGCATCAGCTCGAATCATGTCTTTGGTCAAATGTTGGGTTGCCCGGCTCTTGTGTTTTGCTGCCTTCGTTCCGTTTTCACGGCTAACGTGGCACCGGAGAACTCTGCGATTGTGCCCGGTTGGCGGGCGAGCACCTCGATGAAAGCGGCTGACTATCATGATATAGCGAGACTGGTCAACCACTCGATGACTCACAGGAATGTTTAGGATTCCTCCGCATTAACGAAGGACGGTTTTCGGTCGGACACATCGCACCCGAATTGGGAGAGTGCGGTGCCCCGAGGGCTATAAGTAGCCCACCCTCGAACTCCTATGGCTAAGTGAAAGTGATAAAGCATTATAGTCCGGTTGCCTGGTTTGCTACGCTATCACCTCCTTAACAGGACCAAGGCGTTGGATTAAGTGTGAAAAAGCGCTTTTTGCAAACACCCCGCACTATGTGCGTGGGGCTGAAACCAAGGAATGCCATCTTCGGGTTTATACACATATACATAAACAACCGCCTACGAGGGAGTAGTTTACTACTTGAGCGCACAAGTATAAAAAGCACTTATATTACATTGAAACATTGTTTTCACCAATCATACATGTCATTTAAACATAATATCCTTGAGCACTGCGTCTCTATTAAGCAGCGCCCGGCAGGTCTTCTTCAAAGTAGTGCTCGGCGGTACTAAACCTCTGTCCGAATCACGGGATGCAACGTCGATGGCCTTCATCTCTGCCAGTATGTCTTGACACGGGCAAGAGCCATCGCGCTCCCTCAATACCGCCCGATCGCTTCATTGCGTCGTCTGCGGCACCGCACCAAGCTGCTGCACTAAACCAAAATAGCTCTTGGTGGGGTCCTTCCGGCCACAAGTGAGTCAAGACATGCTTCATGGCAAATCCGGACAATCGATTCAGCTCGGCCCATTCGACCAACCCGATCGGTCGTGGCGGAAGGGCGCTCCGGACTATGGAATGCGACCAATATAGCTCTTCCCTTACATGCCCCTTCGGCCCCGGAAGTGCTCAACAGCGTCCTGGCGCTTCGCCGCCAAGTCGGATAAGCATTCTCTGAACTCCACAATTCATCAAGCGAGCATACTTTGGATCTGTATATTTCCTCCGTGGCGAAAGCGGTTTCCGGCCGCATAATTACCCGGCCTGGCTCAGCTCCTCCTTGGCAGCTCTCAAAGCGATTGGGCATTCTTGGATTTGGCGCGGCCTTCTTTAAACCCTCTTGTTCCGCAGCGTTCCTTTTCAAGAACGGCGCAGCGTCGGTAGTATTCCTTAACTTTTGGCCATATCGGCCATCTCCTCTTCTTGGCGATGAGTAGCCCGTTCAGCTTCTAGCTCTTGACCGCCTTTGGCGGCTGCATTACTAATTCTGGCTTTCTCTTTCGCTCGGCGAGTTCGCCGCATCTCCTCCACGGCGGCGGCACCATCTGCATTAAGCATACAAACGATGAACATGGGCGTCAAGCTCCCTTACAAGGTGTCGCATAAGTCGCATACCTTGTGACTCGTCAAACCATTTTTTGACCAGCGCGATGTCGCATCCGCCTCGTCAAGTTGCCGCTTTAGTTAGGCATATTCAGCGATCGGCTGGCCTTGGACGCCCGCCACCTGTTCGGGGGCGGCGATATGTTATAGCGAAATTTGATCCTCGGCACATTGTCAATTTTGACAACATACCAAGTCTCGGGGCTACTATCTATCAGGCGCATTTTATATGCATAAGCGTCGGAAAGGTACATCATTTTGCATACCTCAAACCCGTCGGTAAGCTTACGGCGGCTTCATGCAATCCGCTCTCGCGGATGCAATTCTTTCAATCACCGTACCCATTAGAACACGGTGATCCTCTGAAAATAACCGCTTCGCCCGAGCAGATCCTTTAGCTCCTCGACCTTGCGCCACTTGGCGCGGACCTTCGGCCCGCCGGACTTGGGAACCCTCGCGGCGACACCTCCGGGTCGTCCGCCTCCTATGGTCACGGCAGGTGGGCGTTTCGCTCTCCATCATCTCGGAAGAAGATCCCCGAAGCGAGCGAGCTCTGAGAAGGGCTGAAGTCCGAACTACAAGGTACAATTTGGTTATCCTCATGAATAAATACTGGGATGTTCCTTATTTACAAGACCCTTCTTTTTACTTACGGCTGGGTGGAGGGCTGATCCCCTTGGGAAATAATGCGGCTGGGTTACTTCCCGGCGCGGACTCTCTGCCGAAGATTCCTTCCCCTCTTTGAGGCCTTGACCTCCGGATCTTCGAGCGGTCCTCTTCTCTCCTCGGAAGGTGGGACTCTTAATCCCTCCTTCCTTGATATCCTCCTTGAGGCGGTTGCTTCCTGCTCCCCCTTCGCCTTCTTCAAAAGCGCGACCTTCAACATCTTGGTCAACATGGGATCGGCGTGGTCTCTGGGAGGGCGGACACCTTATTAACTTTGCCTTGGCTATCCACTCCTGTTCAAAAGCGGCTCCTTTAAAGGGCATATATATATGAAATAAATGAATGAACAGCTTGTCGATTCTGAGGACTACTTACTTGAGTATCAGGCGATTGCAGCTTAGTCCTGCGTCCTCGGTCAAGTCGAGACACTTCTCTTGTGATCCGAAGAATAGTTTATACATCTCCACAGGCGTCGTGCCCATAAAATTTTGAAGAGCTCGTGGTCCCTCGGTTGAATTCCCACAGGCGGAGGCGGCGTTCTTGAGGCTGAGGCGCGGATCACCATAACCTGCGCCCACTGCAGCCAGATTGATCCCTCTTTCTGGAGATCTCGAATCGGCCTTGCAGCGAGAAGCGTCCTTGGGCGGCCCCAGTCGAGCCTTGTTGACCCATGATGCCAGCCCCTGTAGTGGACTGGCGGAGGCGGGGCGCCGCCCATTTGGTGCCCACAGGGGCGGTGATATAAAACCACTCCATTGCCAACCAAGCTCCTCTTGAAAAGAGCCCTCGGGCCCGAGACATCAGCACATTTGCTTATGACCGCCCCTCCGCCTCCGCTTGCTGCCCCTTGATCGTCTTTGGCTCCACCTTGAAGGTCTTGAGCCACAATCCAAAGTGGGGGTAATATGGAGGAAGGCCTCACATCGACAATGAATAACGAGATATGGAGGATGGACTCAGTTCAAGTCATGGAAATCAAGCCCATAATAAAACATGAGCCCCGCACAAAGGGTCCGTCGGGAAGCCTAAACCCGAAGGAAGTGGGACCACGAACACCACGTTCTCGCCGGGCTCGGGAGTGGGAATGACCTGCCTGGGCGGGCAGCCTATCTGAATTTGCCCGGTTAGATACTGGCGTCTCGCAGCTTTGCACATCTTCTTACGGCGGAGGAAGACATCCATCGGCCGTGCTGGTTGGGCGGACATCATCGAAAGTCAAGCGCTGAATCTGAAGCTTTGGGTGTTGGAACTTCGAAGCGGCGAACTTCGATGGAGGTGTAAAGAAGAAGGGCCTTGGTCTCATCATAAAAGCTTGAATACCAAGAGCCCACCCGTGGTCGATTAGGACTCGCCGATAGAAGGCAGGCCATGAGCATGGTTGGGTTACCCGTCGTATTGATGGGAATCCGGAATAAGGGAACGATCTACTGCCGACAAGGCGTGCCAAGAAACCGCTTAGCTAAGCTGAGGTGGAACAATAAAAACAATTTGAGTAAAGGCTTGGTAGTGGTGCGGCGTCACGCCCGAGAATACATCAGCAGATTGATCTTGTGTAATATTATTCTCTCTACGGTGGTATGTGGAATTTATTTTTTGCGAGCGGACACTATCCTGGTGTTCACAATCTTCTATAAATTATTGGAGGAAGAACCCGCCTTGCAATGCGAAGACAACATGCCGCCCGGACTCGTCGTCATTGAAGCCTGGTTAGAGGACTCTTGAGGAGTTCGAACTAGGGGGTGTCCGGATAGCGAACTATCATCATCGGCGGACTCCAAGACTATGAAGATACAAGATTGAAGACTTAGTCACGTGTCGGATGGGACTTTCCTTGGCGTGGAAGGCAAGCTTGGCGATCTGGATATGTAGATCTCCTACCTTTGTAACCGACTCTGTGTAACCCTAACCTATCCGTGTCTATATAAACCGGAGGTTTTAGTCCGTAGGAGGAACAACAATCATACCATAGGCTAGCTTCTAGGGTTTAGCCTCTTTGATCTCGTGGTAGATCCACTCTTGTAACACACATTATCAATATTAGTCAAGCAGGACATGGGTTTTACCTCCATCAAGAGGGCCGAACCTGGGTAAAACATCGTGTCCCTTGTCTCTGTTACCATCCGCCTAGGCGCAGATTCGGGACCCCCTACCGAGATCCGCGGTTTGACACCGACACCGCCTATAAAAGGGCAGGATCTAGATCTGAGTCACACCATCCCTCCTTTGCGAGCTTTCATGGGCCCTTGACCAGCGCCCATTCCATCATGGATAGTCGGCGGCTCCTCCTCTCGCTCGGCCCTCAGCCGGAAGTGGGAGAGATGCTCAGTCCCTTTGCAATGAGCTAGTTATACTCAAGCCAAGGATTTCTTCCCCGGCCTTCATGGTTCAGTTCGAGCGGACTTGCCACCTACAAGGCGGAAAGCAAGTGGAGGCGTCCACATCCCTCTAAAGGAAGCGGTATGCTTCATCTCTTATCTAGTAAGAGGACTCGGTTTCCAATCCATCCGTTTCTCCGGGGGCTCTTGGAGTTCTCTGACCTCAATTGCACCATCTTACTCCTGCCTCCATCTTGCACATCGCGGGCCGTGGCCCTTTGCGAACTGTTCTTGGGCGTCGAGGCTCATTTGGGCTGTGGAAGAATATTCTGCCTACTACCCCGTTCTCATGAGGGTCAATATATCAAGTGGGCGGAGCGAGCTATGGCGCATCGCGAGGACGGATACCTATCCGGAACCCCAAAGAAAGCGTCCGAAGGCTGGCCTTGAATGGTTTTACATGGAGGGCGTCCGCTGCGGGATCTGTTGGATCGGCCTTAGGAGTTCAGCAATGCTCCTGAAGAAGCGCCTAAGTGGCGCCCTCGGAGCCCGGAGAAAATGGCCGGGATGTCCTCTGTCGATGGGCGAATAAAATTCTTGGCTCATGCGGATTGACCATGATTGGAGTCATGGCAATCTGTATTATGAGAAGTGCAGCCGCTCAATATAGGGGCCACCCATGTGGGACTTCAGCAGGGAGGGCGCGCCACCGCCACGGCCGCAAAGGGCGGGATCGGTCACCGAACTGGTGAAGATCTTATGCGCCATGTATAAAGGAGAGGAGGAGGATTTCCTCGCGTCAATCGAAGGAGTTTTCTTCGAATAATCCTCGAAGCTGGGTTAGCAAACATCTTTGTGACCTGTCCGATCCAAGTTCCCATGGTTAAATATCTCATTTCATGGTTTTTGCACAGGAACTGCGCCGGACGGTGGAGAAGATACACAGCCCGCTCCCACAACCCGAGGATCCAGAGCGGTCCCTCGATCCGACCTCCGAAGAGGATCCGGACATAAAGGTGGAGTTGATTGACAGGGTGTTCTTTCAACTTAGCATCGATGATGCTTTGGTTGCCATTACGGCTGATTACCCCGGAATACTTCCAGCCTCACAGGTAACTGAGACCGAGATCCCAAAGCCCTGATAATGACCCATTCATGCTTATTTTTTATCACCGTATTCAATGGTGCTTGAGGTACCTTGAGGCGAGGAAGCGAGCCAGCTGGCCAACAAAGGCGGTCTTGGCCCGCCGGCTAAAAAAGAAGTGCGGTCGGATCGAGACTCCGCCCATAGCGGTATGGCGTGTCACCATACTCC
This sequence comes from Aegilops longissima, assembly GCA_021605205.1. Classification (NCBI taxonomy): domain Eukaryota; kingdom Viridiplantae; phylum Streptophyta; class Magnoliopsida; order Poales; family Poaceae; genus Aegilops; species Aegilops longissima. The sequence continues at coordinate 21,456 of JAHIAM010005899.1, forward strand.
AGGATTGATTCTGGAAGGCGTATCTTGCTGGTGCTCTTTTCGGAAAAAAGCGCTCGCGGCTGAGTATGGAGGTTTCAATCGAACCTTCACGGTCGGGCTTCAAAGCGGGTCCGGAGGCTGGCGAAACCGCGAGGCGTCGTCGGATGCTCCTCCGACGAGAGGATGCCGACAGGTTGTCCGCCACCAACTCCGAGTGGAGATCGCCTTGAATCACAGCCGCCGCCCGGACAGTTCTTCGTGGCGCATGTTTCTCCCGGGAGGCCTTGAATGCCTTGATTGGAGATCGCACCTCCGTGCCGCTCAAAATGGTCTAGCGAGCCACGGAGCGGTATGTAAGGACATACTGGTAAGGAAATTTGGCGATTATATATGCGGTAGCCCGAGACTTAAAATAGTTAGAATAACTGATTTAAGGATCATTTATTATCTGAGATCTTCTGAGAAAAGAATACCCATTGTCCCGGGGCTTGAAGAGTGCAAGGCCCAACTTGAGGCCGCACTAGCACTTCTGAGGGGCGCGAGACCCCCACTGGTAATATGCGCTTTAAAGATAAATAGTTTATGAAGTGCGGCGGGTTTGTAAATCGACAAAAATATTGCAGATGGCGCGGACTAGATCCGGACAAGCAGCAGCTCTTGCGCCAGCTAAAGGCGGCGAGCATGCTTACGAGTGCGGCGGGAAAAACAACCTCAAGGCGCCAACACCAAGCTAGGTGAGGCTGAAGGATGTTCGTGCCCGGTTATGCGACTCGTAAAGGAGAATTGGCGGCCGTCGCGGCATTTTCGATAAGTGCTTGGCGAACTTTAAAAGAGTTGGCGAGGAAGCGACTAACATAAACATGTATGTAGGTTTGCTCACAGGTCGTCTGAGGAGGAGATGCCCAGTTCTTGGTGATCTTCTTCCCGAACTACGTCGGCTACCTGCAAACAAGTCCGGCGGTGATGAAAGGCATCGGCCGAGCCTTGTGGCCATCTATCTCCCTGCCGAAGGCATTGGTGAGCTGGCGAGGCGGCTTCAAGGAACGCAGCGGCGCTTCGACTATGGAAGATATCGGCCTGCCGTTAGGCGCCGAGGAGGCCTAGGCCATGGTAAAGGCAGCGGTACACGAAGGTGACCCAAACCACATGGCGAGTCGGACTGTGGGGCTGATGGGATGGAGATCCTGTAAGCAGTGTCGGCCAAGTAGAATTGGCGCCAAGTATTCCAACAAGGTTGTAAATTAGACAGCCTATTAGATGGCATTGAGGAGGAATACAATGAGTTGAGTTGACTATGTAAAAATATGACATGAAAAATGTCTTCTAGCGGATTGTAGACCGTTTGTCATAGCGGACCTTTTAAGCCGACCTCGGGACCCAATAGTCCGGGTGTGTCGAATACCTTTGTGGTTATATAAGAACCGGGGTATGCATGGAGATAAAGGCGTAGGGGTCATTGTTGTTATGTCGGACAAGTGCCCAACTAGTTATGTTATATTACATGGGTAGTAAGAAACATCTTCGGGAGAATAGTTCCATTAAGGGTTCCTTTATTTGGGATGCATGCCCTAAAGTGCATGTCAAAGCTGCTATTAAAGCGAGAAAATCATCTGAGGGGCAGATGGGTAAATAGTTAAAAATCATCTTTCAGTTCACCGACCGAATATTCCCTTAAAGCGCTAGCTTTCGGCTTCACCAGTCTGAGGTACACATCCGGTGACCAGCGATAACAATGTCAGAGGTGCTCCTTTACCACCTAGCCGAACAATCGAGGAGCGTAGGGGTAAGCACAGGAGCGAACAACCCAGCTTGGCCAAAACTTAAGTCATATCGATGCATATAATGGTGAATAAAAGGTACATGCGGAAGTTTAGCATGTGTTGGGCATAAACCCGTATAAATAAGCACATTAAAGAAGCCCCCATGTATAATGGTAGCGGAAGGCACATCAAGTATGTGCGTAAAAGGCATAAGCGAGCCTCTAGAGCTTCGAGAAGAAGGAGGAAGGAGAGAAATAAAGACAGCAAAAATAGAAAATGTGGGCGGAGGAAGGAGACAAACTTGGAGTCCGGTGGCTTAGGCGTAGAATCTTCGTGGGCGGGCTGCGTTCCATGGGTTCGGCTCGAGTCGGTTATCCGATCGTTTGTGAGACGGTATGCTCCGCCGGTCAGGACTTGGTCGATGATGAAGGGACCTTCCCATTTGGGCTTGAGTTTGTCCTTTTTCTTGTCCGGCAGGCGTAGAACTAGTTCACCAACGTTATAAGCTTTGGTCCGTACTTCCCTGCTTTGATATCTTCGAGCTTGCTGTTGATAAAATGCGGAACGAGCTTTTGCCACGTCGCGCTCCTCCTCCAATGCGTCCAAGTTGTCCTGCCGATCGAGCTCGGCTTCTCTTTCTTCATACATGCGCATGCGAGGTGAGTCATGTATTATGTCGCAGGGCAAGACTGCCTCTATGTCGTACACCATGAAGAATGGTGTGAATCCGGTAGTACGATTCGGCATGGTCCGCAGCCCCAGTCTGGTCGAGCTCCTCAACCCGGTCGTGTTAGATTCCTTGAGGACCGCACTAGTCTGGGTTTAATGCCACTCATGATTAGACCATTTGCTCGTTCGACTTGGCGTTGGTTTGAGGGTGATAGGCGAGGCGTGTCGAGCTTGATGCCCATGTTTTTGCACCATATTTTGACCTCATCGGCCGTAAAGTTGGTGCCGTTATCGATGATGATCTTTGTGGGGACACCGTAACGGTGCACTACCCCTGATATGAAGTCTATCACTGGTTCGGATTCGGCCGTTTTGACAGGTTTGGCCTCTATCCATTTGGTGAATTTATCCACCATGACCAATAGGTATTTTTGCTTGTGGGTTCCTCCTTAAGGGGTCCAACCATGTCAAGCCCCGGACCCTGACGGCCGGTGATGGGTATAGTTTTGAGGCGGTGGGTGGCATGTGGCTTTAGTTAGCAAAAGCGGCAACCGACGCATCGTTGGACTAAGTCCTGCGCGTCTGCCGGGCCGTCGGCCAATAAAATCCTGTCTGGAAGGCCTTGCCTACAAGGGCCGGGCTGCGGCATGGTGCCCACCCAGTCCGGCATGAATTTCAGCGGGGAGGTTTCGCCCTTCCTCTTGGAGATACACCTTTAAAGGACTCGGTAGTGCTTTTCTTATAAAGCTCTCCCTCATGGACTTTATAGGCTTTAGATCGCCGTACTATGCAGCGAGCCTCATTTTGGTCTTGGGAGTTCTGCCTAGTTAAGTAGGCTAGGAATGGTTCCGTCCGCAAGCGATAACGCCATTATTTAAGTGGCGAAGGTGTTATCTCGGTGTCGGGGCCTCCGATTGTGTCGAGTGTTGGCGTCGAGGCGGTGCGGTTGGGTCGGATTATTGTGCGGACTCCCCTTCCCATAATGCGGATGGCTTGAACAGCCGTTCAAGAAAAGATATTGGGTGGGGCTGCATCACGTTTTGCACCGATGCGTGCCAATATGTCCGCTGCCTGGTTGTTATCCCGGGCTATATGATGAAATTCGAGCCCTTGAACCGTGCTAACATTTTAGGACCGCATTGCGGTATGCTGCCATTTTCGGATCTTTGGCATCAAAGTCTCCGTTTATTTGAGATATCGCGAGGTTCGAATCCCCGCGCACCTCTAGGCGTTTAATGCCCATGGAGACTGCCATCCGAAGGCCGTGCAGAAGGGCCTCATATTCGGCTGCGTTGTTGGAGTCCGTATACATTATCTGAAGGACGTATTGGACTGTGTCTCTGGTTGGGGACGTCAGGACGACGCCAGCCCCCAGACCGTCCAACCTTTTGGAGCCGTCAAAGTGCATGATCCAATTGGAGTATGCGCCGTACTCTTTAGGGAGTTGACGGTCCATTCGACCCCGAAGTCGGCCAAAACCTGCGACTTGATAGCTCGTCGTGGCTTGTAGGTTATGTCGAATGGAAGGAGCTCTATGGCCCATTTAGCAATCCGGCCCGTCGCGTCATGATTGTTTATAATGTCATTAAGAGGTACTTGGAGGATCTTGTTATCGAGCACTCTTGAAAGTAGTGTCGCAACTTCGGGATGCCATGAACATCGCGTATGCTATCTTTTGATAGTGTGGGTAGCAGGACTTGCATGGAGTTAGGGACGGTGGACACATAGTAAACCAGTTTTGAAGAGGAACGGTGTCCGTCCGTTCTCGTTCGACAAGCGAGCACTTGGCGACAACTTGATGTGTTGCGGCGATATATAATAGCATTGGTTTGCCCACATTGGTAGCGGCCAGGACGGATTGGTTGCCAATATGGCTTTTATCTCTTGAGTCCGGCCGTGGTGGCATCCCTCCACTCGAAGTGTTGGTCTTGCGGAGGAGGCGGTAAAGTGCGCCTTTCCTCCCAAATGGGAAATAAAGCGGCTTAGAGCCGCTCGCATCCGTCAATTTTGTATTTGCTTGAGGTCTTTTGGAATATCAATTGTGTGAGCTCGTATCTTGGCTGGGTTTGCTTCAATTCCTCTACGGACACAATGAAGCCGGGAGCTTTCCGGTGGAGCGCGAAGCGCATTTTCGGATTGAGCTTGATGTCATATTTTGAAGATTGTCGAATGTGAGCCTCAAGTCATCTACTAGAGTTTCGACATGCTTGGTTTTGGCGACCACGTCATCTACATCGCTTCCCTTGTTTTGTCGATCTGGTGCGCGGACATATACGAATCAAGCGCTGATATGTTGCGCCGGTGTTTTTGAGCCCAAAGGGCATTGTATTGAAGCGAGCGGGCGTATGGGGTGATGAATGCTGTTGCAGCTTAGTGCAGCTCCGCCATCTTGATTTAGTGGTAGCAGATGCAGCGTCGAGGAAGCACAATGAGTCGTGTCCTGCTGTAGCGTCAATAATTTGATCAATTCGAGGGAGGAAGGGATCCTTTGGGCAAGCCTTATTAAGGTCTTTAAAATCAACACATAGGCGCGAGTTTATCCTTCTTTGGTACCATCACCAGGTTTGCTAGCCAGTCCGGATGTTTTATATCTACGATGAATCCGGCTTCCAAAAGTTTGGCTATCTCCTCTCCATGGCTGTCTCTTGGATTGGAGAAGCGCCGAAGAACTGTTTGGTGGCTTGAATCCTTTTAGGATATTTAGGCTGTGCTTTCGGCCAGGTGGCGTGGGATTCTGGCATGTCGAAGGGTGCGGACAAAGATGTCCCGATTTTCTTGTAGAAATTCTCGTGGTCTGGCGTCTACATCGGGGTTTAATTGTGCCCCTATGGAGGCCGTCTTTGCGAGTCTATTGGGTGGACTTGGAATTTGACTATTTCATCCGCTGGTTTAAAGGGTGGACTTAAATCTTTTATCAAGTATCACATCGTCCCTGTTCACCGTGGGCGCATCGCGGTGAGTTCCTCGGCCGCTAGGGCTTGGACGATGCCTCGAGGCTAGTCGGCTGTCTTGTTTTCGGTAGCGGAGTGCTATGTTGGATCACTAGCTAGAGTGATTATTCCGTTAGGTCCGGGCATTTAAGCTTCATGTACCCATAATGGGGTATAGCTTGAAAATTGTGAAGCCTCTCGTCCTAATAAAGCATGATATCCGCTGTTGAATGGGGCCACTTGAAATGTGACCTCCTCGGACCTGTAATTGTCCGTGAGCGAACACTACATCGAGTGTAATTTTTCTGTGCAGCATGCTTCCGGCTAGGGATTATTCCTCTGAAGGTTGTGCTACTTCGCTCAATGCGGTTCGATCTATTTCCATTTTTGGAGGGTTTCCTCATAGATGAGGTTTAGTCGCTGCCGCCATCCATGAGTACCTTAGTAAAGCGAAAGCTGTCCACTATCGGATGAGGACCAATGCGGTGGTGCTCGAGCTATTGAATTTAGGTTAAATCCTTGGCATTGAAGGTGATAGCCGTGTCCTCCATGGATTTATTGTTGCTACTTGGTAGACTTGACAAGGTTGCGGAGTGTTCGTTTCGCATGTTATTTGATGCAAAAGTCTCAAAAGGCTATTAACACCGTCTTGGTGTTCTTTGGGCTGGGGTTACGAAGCTAGAAGCTCTTCGTCACTTTTGGCCACCGGTAGTAGTATCCAACATGCTCGAAGGCTATGAGTTGGAGTGGCGCCCTCTGTCTTGTGAATTTTGCGAGGTCCGTTTAGCCAACCCTCGATGCAGTTCCATTACCCTTTAGGGGTTTTGGTTTTTGGTGTTTAACCCGGTGCTTGATAATGATGCACCCTTTTATTTCGGACTAAAGGGATGTATTGGGGCGGATTATCCCAAAATTACTTTCGGTTTTCGAGCGCCCTCCATCGCACAATACTTTTGTACTATGGTCACCAAGTCAGCGAAGCGTGTAATTTCATGACGACTTATGGCGTTTAGGATTCCTTGTCCGTACAATTATTGCAAAAATTGGGATTCGTCCTCCTCTCGGCAGTCCTTTATCCTGTCCATAACCGGGAGGAATCGGCCCGATAATGATGTCTTGTTTCAGCGGGCTCTTGCGGTCGGGATAGATCGCTAATGTTTGGGTGGGCGGGTTTAACTGGATCCGGAACCCGTCAATTTAGGACTCGGGGGCGAAGTTTCGAACTTCGAAAGTTTGGATTTTGAGTGTTATCAATGAGTCAACCCGCGCTGACTTTAAGTTCAGGGCTTGATCGACATCCGTCTCTGCGGGAATCCGGCATGGAGGGATCGGGAATCGGACGTAGCTAGTCTTTAAGATAGAAGAAGAATCGCGCATTGCTCCTCTATCACAGCAACATGATGGGTAGCACAGGGAAAGTTGATCTCTCTCGGATCGGTTTAGGCCGATCGGTCATAATCTGTGGCGACTCGAGGCGGTGATGCGATCCAAGAGCTTCGTTTATGGAGAGAGCTCGTCGGATCTAACTGTTTGGCAAGTTCGAATTGACATGGAGATTGGTTTCGATGACTCGAGAGGTCATCGTCGGTCGATGGCGGATTGGCGGTCATAAGAAAACCACCTAGCGAAGATTACGGCCAGCGGCCAAGGCTCCTTTAGCGATGGTATCGTCTTTAAAAGGCGAGATGAGGCATCCTACGATGGCGGCGACATAGAGAACTCTCAATGAAAGCACCAATGTCGATTGTCAAAACGGCGGATCTCGGGTAGGGGTCCCGGCTGTGCGTCTAGGCGGATGGTAACGAGGAGACAAGGGACACGTTGTTTTACCTAGGTTTGGGCCCTCTCGATGGAGGTAATACCCTACTCCTGCTTGATTAATATTGATGATATGGGTAGTACAAGAGTAGATCTACCACGAGATCAAGGGCGCTAAACCCTAGAAGCTAGCCTATGGTATGATTGTTGTTTGTCCTCTGGGACTAAAACCCTCCGGTTTATATAGACACCGGATAGGTTAGGGTTACACAGAGTCGGTTACAATGGTAGGAGATCTACATATCCGTATCGCCAAGCTTGCCTTCCACGCCAAGGAAAGTCCCATCCGGACACGGGACAAAGTCTTCAATCTTGTATCTTCATAGTCCAGGAGTCCGGCCAACGGTGATAGTTCGGCTATCCGGACACCCCCTAATCCGGGACTCCCTCACAGAGGCTTGAACTGGACCTCTTGGGCTAGATCCCACACAGCTCTCATGTTTTTGAAGAACCAATACTGGTTGTATGTCTTGGACGAGTGAACCCTAGCCAAAGCGATCCAGCGCGCCGCCTCGGCCAGCGCCTCCTTATAATCAAAAACCACAACGTTGAGATCCTCCTCCTAAAGAGCGAGCTCCTTCATCAGTGTTGTCATGTCGTCAGGCTCCAACGGTCCGCTCGAGCGAGACCCTGAAGCACCACCCGACGCCATGATATGCCGAACCCTAACCCGATCGAAGCGACTCGGGCCTTGCAGAAACCCTAGGACCTACTCCTCCCTTGCCCCACCTCGGACCGATGGGTGCCACGATGCCCCTAAGCGAGGAAGGATAACGGATCGCATGGCGGAGGCGAAATCTAGGTTCTCAATGGCGGACCTAGATCGCCCGAGAGGAAGAAACCCTAACTCGAGGGAAAAAGTTCACGCACATGGCAATGGAGAAAGGGACTAAGTTGACTTTCTTTCCTATTAATTAATAAAACGAAGCGATTGAGCCCTCTCCCGTCGGGAAAAAAGAGAAAGTGTGGGCTCTATATAGAGCTAGTTGTTTCTTTGGTTTCCAGCCCATGGGTCGATAGGCGTGCTCCTTTGGTTTGGTGGGACAACCGGAAAACAAAATGTGCATGCCGCCTCTGATACTCCCACTAAATTTCCTCAAAAACATTTATTCCCCTTGAATCGATTGATTTTCATAATACTCTTCATATTCTATGTTGAATCCTCTTCATCTTCTCCACTAAGCAAGCATAGGAGTTAATATCCCTTTTAAGACATAGATCTTCTCCGTTCTTAAGAGGATTAGCTATCTTATTAGGATTTGCTATCGGAAAATCAGTGCGCTGGAGCGCCGAAGTTGAAGCCCCGTAGTACCGCCCGCACGCCTTTTTCTTGAACCGAAACCGTAGAACAATCGTTTTACGGAAATTTCATTAAAAATAGTGTACAATATATACAGAGTCAACACATTGAAAAGTTCAAGCCACTCCCATTTTATTGAATCCTGAGGCTAACATAGTGACTAATTCAAATTCTGTTCAATCCAACTAGAAAACTGGTCTCTGAATTTAGTCTTCACTCTGTGCAGAAGCAGGAGCAGGTCTGTCTTGAGGGAGATTTTCCAAGCTTGGATTGTTGCCTCTTTTGCCTTGAATATTTACCATTTCTTTGCATCCAGATATTCCAGCAGCCCATAATCATGATTTCCATGGCAATGGGGACAGGCGGTGCTTGAGTGGCAAGCGAGACTTCATAAAAAATTGAGATACCTTTGTTTCTAGGACCCAAGATGGACTGCCAACAATTGAGCGCAAAGTCACAATCCCAGAAAAGATGCTGAGATGTTTCATTCGTGTTCGTTGGACAGAGAGCACAATTATAGGATGGCAAGTAAAACGTCCTTCTTTGGAGCATATTTCTTGTATTGACTCTGTCATGCAGTAGGAGTCAGAAAAAATCTTGTATCTTAGCATAGCTGCATTCTTCCAGAGCTTTTTGAATATTGATGTAGCCGGTTCACCCTTTGTCAATTCCTTATACATTTTTATAGAAGAGTAAGTGTTTCCCCACGGATATGTCCATCTGTCAACCTGATTGGTGATCTGAAGTGACTCGGTGATGTCTTGCAATTCAAGGAATTGTTGATGAGCTTGAGCTAAGAGTGGGAGGAAGAAGTTTTCACTCATGTCTGGTGTTTGCAAAAAATCTTTGATGGTCAAACTGTCCTTAGTGGCAAAGGAGAAAAGTTCTGGAAATTTATCTCTTGTAATTCCATGCCCCCATTTGTCTAGCCAGAACTCAATAGTGTTACCTGCTCCAAGATGTCCTTTGGCCACTAATTTGAATTTAGATAGCAGCCTAAAGACACTTTTCCACCAGAAGGAACCAACAAGTCTGTCAGTAATCACTCCTTCAGGATAGTAAGATTCCCAAATTAGTTTTACCCATGGAAGATTCTCCTTGTGTAGGAATTTATGCAGATGTTTCATGAGAAGACATTTATTGTGCATTTCAATGTTGAGAACTCCCAATCCTCCTTGGTCTTTGGGCAAGCAGACCTTATCCCATGATATGGGTGATGTACCTCTGTCTTCCATGCCATACTTCCTCCAGAAGCAATGCTTCAAAGCCTTGTTAATTTTCTTAATGATTCCCTTTGGCAATTCAAGTGTGCTCATGAATAAAAATGGTAGATTTGCAAAAGCAGACTTGATCAAAGTAAGCTTGTCTCCATATGATAGAAAGGTTGAGAAACTAGTCAATCTCTTGTCAATCCTCTTTATAACAGGGAAAAAGTCTTCCAGCTTAGGCTTGGAGAGGGACAAAGGCAGACCTAGATATGTGAATGGGAAGCTTCCAATAGAACATTCTAGTCTTGCAGCCAAAGATTGCATGATTTCATTACACTGTGTTGATAGGCACCATGGCAGATTTGTCAAAATTAACTCTCAAGCCGATAAATCTTGTGAAGTGGAGAATGAGGTCTTTGAGTTTTCCACTTGTGTTTGAGCTGGCATTATCGGCCTGATGTCATCGACATCTTGAATGGTGGAAATCAGAAATGATGAGTTTCAAGTGGCCTTTTGATTAGGTTATTATGCATGGCCTCATTCATGATAGGTGTAATAGGTCTGCAGCTAGTACAAAAGTAGAGGAGATAGAGGGCCCCTGCCTTACTCCTCTCTTGCGAGAACTGTTTCCAGTACCGCCATGCGCCTTTACCACTATCATTTTGGACAGGGTGAATCGGGAGGAGTTGACCCGAAGCTTCCCTGAGCAACGACGAAGCGCTTCATGAAGTTGTGCCTCCGGATCATTGTGTCTGCAGCTCCGTGGCGAAGGTGAGTACCATCTCGGGCATGTGTGCTTTATCAAGAACCAGTCCCCATATTTCTTTGCCATGGGCGAGTAACTATACCAAGCCCTAATTACATCTTACAAGTTAACCTCATGCAGTGTTGTTGATTTTGCTTCATGCATGAGTGACTCCACTAAGTTATAGGTGGAGTTCGAAGTCTCCGTAGGGACCTGGTACCTTCCTCATGGCATCTGATTTGTATCAGGTTGTTCCTTTTCCACCATTGATCCATTTATAATTGTACTCTACTATCTAGCTATTTTATCATGAGCTTATCTTGCATAATCCATTGATTAGTTTTTGTCATGGCTTCTATAGTTATATCTGTATATGAATGAATACAATTGTTTGCCATCCAATGATGCATGATTATTGGTTGTTCTTTTGGATCATTGCCATATACATGGTTATGGTACTTGAAAGGTTGGAGTTCCATCATTTGTTTTGACATGCATGATGTCTAAACAAGAAAACAAATTATGTCAGATTGGCAACCAATTCTTGAGCACAGCAGATTCTTTTCCTAGCTCCATGGGGCACTGTAGATAATCCACATTTAAATATTACATCTAGTTGTCCGAGCATATATTGTTTCACCATTGTGCCATCCCTTTACCAGGAGAGCTTGCAGTCGTGTTTCTGTTTATTTTCCCTGAGTTTATTCTTTATTTTTGTTTCTTCCAGGAACCAATACAACAAAGGACAACCCAGGCAAGTAAATACATAATAGTATTTTGGTTCCTATAAGCCTAAGGTATTGGCTGCATGTTATAATAAAAATAGTGGTGTGTTTCCTTTTCATTCAATCTATAGACGCTTTTCTTTGAATATGCTCACAGAAGCTAAAATGTCCCGCAACAACGTGCGGGGTATTATCTAGTTGAGAAGACAATTGACACCAAGTTGGATGCCAAGTTCGATGAAGTACTCGCGCGTCTACCACAACCACCAGCCGCCTCTGTTGCATCGTTGCAACAACAGCAACAACCACCTCCACATCGTGATCCAGCAGGACGAGCATGACGTGTTCCTCTTGAGCCAGGACAAACTTTTGGTGCCGCTGCTACTGTTGTTGATGCTTCTGTAGCTCTTGCAACTACTGTAGAGGTGGAGGACCATTACGAGGATGAGGTTGATCAAAATCAGAACTACGTGCAACCACTAGCAACACCACCACCGGGTTGTCCTCATGCATATAATCGCAACGGTAGGGCTGCACCACCCCCTCAGGTACGAGATCAAGACCACATCCCTAAACTAAAGTTAAATATCTCGCCATTCGAGGGTAGATACATTCCTGATATTTATCTTACTTGGGAGTTAGAAACTGAACAATGCTTTACATGCTTACAATATCCCAAGCATAGACATGTTGTTGTTGTTGTTGTTGTTGTTTGTGTTTTCACTAGTTTTGCATGTGTTTGGTGGTCTGAACATTGTAGATTATATCATATTCCAACTACTTGGGCTGCTTTGAAAACTGCTATGCGTACTCGTTGGCTTCCACCATATTATCAATGTGAATTGCTTCAAAAATTGCAGCACTTAAGACGAGGAAAAAATTCTGTTGAAGAATATTATCAGGAATTACAAACTGGCGTGATTAGATGTGGTATTGTTGAGGATAATGAAGTTATGCTTGCACATTTTGTGGGTGGATTAAATAGAGAGATTCAAACCATTCTAGAGTATAAGGAGTATAATAATATCACTCGTTTATTTCATCTTGCTTGCAAAGCTGAACGTGAAGTGCAGGATCGACAGGCATTGGTGCATACAAATTTTTCTGTAGGTCGATCTTCATCATGGACACCACGTCGTCCTCTACTTCCACACATCCTCTTTGCAGCACCGCTGACTTAAATCGTAATTCCAGCAAAGCAGACTCGATCTAAACTATGAAAAGCTGTAAAATCTCACGAGCAACCTGGAAATCTGATACAACTTGATAGAGGCAAAGGTGTTCTTCTTTCGATGAGAAGGTGATTATCGTTTTTTGCGGGAGTAGACTTTGACAATCCGACTATGAACATGCGAGACGTAGCGCCTTAGCAATCGCTAAACCAACTTCGAGGTTTATTGACCACACGAACACGATCAACGACCATGAGGTCTATTTCCTCGAGCAAGCGAAGAACAAGCAAGAAAGCTGAGATTGCAATCTGGATATTGCGAATATAAGAGAAAGCTTTATTGATGAAGCTGGAGTTCTGTGATGTCTTGGTCTGGTTGTTGAACACAAACGAAGTACGCGAAGTTGTAGCTATTGTGAACTTTAATCGAAACAAAACCCAAGCAAAAAAGCTACTAGATTGATCTACTTATATAGGAGCAAGGGGTGGCGCCCAAGGAGGTGGGAGGACGTCCCAAGGCAGCCTAAAACTAACCCTAGGTTGTACATGATGGAAATATGCCCTAGAGGCAATAATAAAGTTGTTATTATTATATTTCCTTATTCATTTTAAAGGTTTATTATTCATGCTAGAATTGTATTGATTGGAAACTTAAATACATGTGTGGATACATAAGCAAATACTGTGTCCCTAGTGAGCCTCTACTAGACTAGCTTGTTGATCAAAGATGGTTAAGGTTTCCTAACCATTGACATGTGTTGTCACTTGATAACGGGATCACATCATTAGGAGAATTATGTGATGGACAAGACCAATCCATTAGCTTAGCATATGATCATTCAGTTTATTGCTATTGCTTTCTTAATGTCAAATACATATTCCCGACCATGAGATCATGCAACTCCGGATCTGGGAGAATACCTTATGTGCTATCAAGCGTCATAATGTAGCTGGGTGATCATAAAGATGCTTTACAGGTATCTCCGAAGGTGTCTGTTGAGTTGGCGCGAATCGAGATTGGGATTTGTCACTCCGTTTATCGGAGAGGCATCTCTGGGCCCTCTCGGTAATACAACATCACAAGAAGCTTGCAAGCAAAGTAACTAAGGAGTTAGTTACGAGATGATATATTATGGAACGAGTAAAGAAACTTGCCGATAATGAGATTGAACTAGGTACGAAGATACCGATGATCGAATCTCAGGTAAGTAACATACCGACAGACAAAGGGAATTCGTATGTTGTCATAAAGGTTCAACCAATAAAGATCTTAAGTAGAATATGTAGGAACCAATATGGGCATCCAGGTCCGCTATTGGTTATTGACGAGGAGAGGTGTCTCGATGATGTCTACATCATTCTCGAACCCATAAGTCCATGCAGCAATGTTCGTTGACAATATATTATTATATGAGTTATGTGAATTGGTGATCGGATGTTGTTGGTCCGGATGTGATCACAAACATGACGAGGAGCTCGGAATGGTCGGAGGTAAAGATCGTGAAAGTTCTAGTGATCAACTAGAGGGGGGTGAATAGGTGATTTTTATGAAAGTCTTCAAAACATGGGAGTTTCGAAGACAAACAATAGAAATGAACCTATTAACATGCAGCGGAAGGTAGACTACACTAGGAAAGCCATAGTCAAGTATTCAATGAAGTGAAAGCACGAAGACTAATAGCAGCTAGGTAGTAATGATCAGGATGGAAGATAGTATGAAGCCAATCAGAACAAGTAGTTGCACAGTGAAGTCAAACAGATAGTGCAAGCAGGCAATGACTTCATGAAGACAAACTGTAAGTAAAGAGAGGGAGAAGATAGAACCAGTCTCTTGGTGAAGACAAGGATTTGTTGGACCAGTTCCAGTTGCTGTGACAATTGTACGTATGGTTAGGGAGGCTGAGATTCAACTCAGAAGACTGTGTATTCACCTTATTCCCCTTGAGCTAAGGACACCCAATCCTCGCCCAATCACTCTGGTAAGTGTCGGGGAAACTGATCTGACCCACGAACACCTATGGGACCAGTGGACGAGCCCCTTCGGTTGGCGGAGGCGGAGATCGCCTGAAGAAGCGGATCGGCGAAGCACACGAGCAGTTACCCAACCGTAGCTCTTGAGATAACCTCCTCTGCTCCATGTCGAGTGTATTGAGTTCTTGCTTGGGGCGCTGAGATGCTACTGGTACACACCAGCTGCTACTTGAGACCTAAGCGTGGGTGTCTTACGCCTTGAACCCCGAACCCCCTCGTTGCGCATGGGCCTCCTTTTATATGCTCAAGGGGTCTCCGACAGGTGGCAGCGTAGACAAGGGTAAAATGGAAAAGGAATGTGGTTGGTACAACTACTTATGCGATGTATCATACCTAACCACACGGCGGGGGACAAGGCATTAAATGCCCGTCTCGTCGCCCAAAGCGGTGCAAAAGGACCGTCAAGGGCGCCACCGCTTGCCACGATGGCGATCTTATCGGCATCGCTTGCCACCGCGTACCGCTGGCCGCCTGACCTCTTGCCACGCAGCGCTGGAAAGGTCGAGCGACACGTTGGTGGATGTCTTGGAAGCGCGGTCTGCAGTGGTAGTTTTCATGACAAGCGCCTTGCATGATCGTTATCTTGTCGGCGTCCGGAAGCTTGTCGCTCGGCGGGCCTTGCTTGGAGACGGCGTGGCGGCGTCGCGGCAAGTTCTTTGAGATGCCTTGGTTGGCCTTCCGGCAAGCTCCTCTTGCGGGGCCTTGTCTCCTAGGCCTTGGGTGGCCTTCTCGGCAAGCTCCTCTTCTTTGGGGCCTTGTCTCCTTGGCTTGAATACTTTATTCTTGAATGGCTCCAAAGGAACCACGGAGGACCTTGGCGGTCACCCGGCAAGCCTTGCAGTGAGGTGCTGCAAGCTGCCCGTGCACAAGTTCGGGATACTAGGGTACCCTACTCTAGTACACGGCAGAGCCCCAGACTGGGCCACCTGCAGTGCCGAGCACTGTTGGCCAGGCCCAAAAGCAGGAGCTGCAGACACGCAGCGGCCTGGGTTCTGCCGTAACTCCTCCGGACCCACCGCCCTCCACAGGCAGCCGCAGCGTCGAATCTGGCGTCGTGGGAGAGATCGTGGGTGGTTTCTTTATTCGGAAGGCGGCGCCTGCCCCTCCCTCTTTATAAGTAGGGAAGCAGGGGCAGTTAGCCCATCTCGCCGATTGCTGTTCCAATCTCCAAAAACCTCCACGCTCCCCCTTCTTCCCAAGGCTGAAAGAGGCAGCGCTCCCACCCCCATCGCCACCAGCATCCTGCGCGCGCGATCTCCCCCACCACCTCGCCATGGCTCAAAGCCGACAAGGGAAGGTCGTGAAATCGGCCAAAGCGCGCTGGCTCATGGCTGTGAAAGGCTGACAATCTTCCCCCTCAGCTTTCGCCCTTGAAGGATGCGAGGTACTACTACCTCTTACGGTCGGCCGGAGGCGCGGCGCATCCAGCGCCTGAAGGTACTCCCAGCTGCTGCTTGGGCGGCTCGAATGGATACCCTTTCTTGGCGCTGTTCTTCTCTGCGGGCTTTGCCCGCCTTTCTCTAAATTATTACGTGATATCATGAACACCTCACGGGTTCCGCCTCCTTGACTTCACCCCCAATGATGTTACGACCATGGCAGTTTCGCACATCTCTGCGAAAACTTTGTGAATCTATCAAGCGTAGCTCTTTTCGCCACTTCTTTATGCCCGAGTTGAGAGGGAGCCTCTTCTTGGTGGGATCGCTTGGATCTCGAGGGTAGCAAGAAGGAAGCTTATCTGGAGGAGAGCTCCATGACAAGTGGGAGGAATGGAGGCGGACTGGTCTTTGGATTGTCGAGAGAACCATGATCATTACCATGCGCCAAACCCGATGGTCTTGGCAGCGATTAGATAGCGTGGCCCGGAAGGCGCTAGGCTGAAGATTGCCGTCACCGGATCTCGCCTTAGACTTGCGGCTCACTTTGTGGCGCCGTTGGCGCGGATTTTCTTCGTCGCCGCGCCGCCCCTTGCGAGGAGAGGAGGAGACCGCTGGGAAGTTCGAATCGGCAGATATCATGAGGCTGCGCCGGGCCTCAACTTCAACTTCTTGTCTTGGAACGGGCCGCGATGCTCTTGGAACTGTTCAAGCGATCTGATCATCCCGAAATGTTCAGGTTGCGAGGTGTCGTTCATTGTGCAACAATTCCTCGCTCGACCGCATCCGTGCCATGATGCATTTGTCACGACTCACATGGAATTGTCCCAACTTGGCAGAAACTGCGAGATGACATCGTGCGGGAGTTCTTTGGCGGCCTGGTAGAAGTGCGGTCCGCCCGATGAACAGAAGAGCCTCACCGCGACACCACCGATGATGAGATCGGCGCGCCGCCACAGCTGGAAGAGGCAGCGGCAACCCATTGGCGCGGCGGTTGATTCACCGTGGAGGCGAGAGGTAGCGAGGCGGCAAGCCTTGTCGGCGAGGAGCTTGCGGCGAGAAAAGCTTATCGAACTGAAGCTGAGTCGGCGAGCCCGCGGCGCCTCCTCCCCACCTTGAGACAGCTTACGCAAGTGGAGCCCCAGCTCCACCAAGAAAGCGTCTCCGCAAGGCGGGGGCGTGGCGAAGCGGCGAGCAGGCCAACAACCGCCCGGCATGCGCGGCGCTCCACCGCGGCAAGAAGCTGTTGCAGCAGGAGAACCTCCGCTCTCTGCGGCAGCTGGGGCGGGGCCCTCTCGGACCACCGCTCTGCTCCCGTAGCGGCCAAGGAACCACTCCTCCGCCTCGCCCGCACGGGGCGAGCGAGTCGATCTCTCGGCGCTCAGCTCGGCGAGGAAGAAGAAGAGTAAGATTCTTTGTTGTACTTGTAGTTCTTCAATTCTTGTTGTTTAGTCTTGTATCTGATTTGCTTCTCTGAACCCATTCCTTTTAGGGCCTTTGGCCCGGAAGGCGTCGAAGAGAGCAAGGCCCGGTGATTGTCATCGAGGGCGAACCCACATGACAGCGAGGCCTTCGAGACCACCTTGCGGAACAGGCGACTCTTCCTCAAAGCAGCCCCCAGCGCAGCCCCCGTCGTAAGTATATGGTTTACTTCCTGCTGTTAGGCGTGCATGGGTGCTCTTTCTTTGTTGATATCTGACTGTTGGTTTGTGTAGGGCGAGAACAGCCTCACCGGGAGTGCGGAAGCCGCTCCGGCGCCATCTGCTTGACTACACACGCCAAGGAGGATTCCCGGCAAGGGCGTTCTCCGGCAAGGGAGACTTCTCCGGCAAGGGGCGGTTCTCCGGCAAGGGATAGCACCAGCGACCCTCCGGTGGTTGAGACCACGACTGCAGATCCTAGCACAGGTAATCCCCTCGCTTGAAAACTTCCCTTGTGTTCTTCTGATCTTCTTTTTGGATATTTTCTTGACTTTTCTTTCCTTTCGGTCGTCGAGATCCTTATGCCCTGAGCCGATGGAGACCCGAGGTGGCGGTGCGGAGGACAGCCTTGTTGTCACGAAGAGAAGCGGCGCTGATGATCCCGCTTGGCGAAGAGGCCGCCAAGGCTGCTGCCGAGAAGGCTGGCGAGGTCAGCGATCGCCTTGCAGCGGCCCGAGGCGCTTGAGGCGCCAGGCGCTTCGCCGACCGCCGATCCCTCCGCCGCTGCTGCAGCGTCGAGCTCGAAGAGCCCCAGCCAGCGCTTATTTGAAGGTCGGCGATGGCGTCTTCATCAAGCTCCACAGGCGTCAAGCTCCGGCGCCGACGAAGGAGAAACCTTTGATGAAGAGTTGCTCGCCTCCGCTGGTGGCGCTGGTCGGCGCCAAGCGGCGGCGGCGAGCTGAGGAGGAGCAGCTGCTGCGGAAGCTGTTGTCGCTCTACGCGCCCGACAAGCCAAGCTGGAATCGAGAAGCACTTGTCGCGAAGGCGGAAGCGGAACATCGAAGCAGCGGAGGAGCTCGAGGCCTCAACCAGGAAGCTCTCCGGTCCTGGCAGCGGGCCAGGAGCAACTTCGCCGAGGCGTAAAGCCTTCCTCCTTGAGAAGGCTGAAGCTGAAAACAATGACTCGCCGCCCGAGGCTGTGCCTTGAGGGAAGGCGAGTTAGGCGCAGCGGAAGGTTAACCTTGACAGCCATGAGGAGGATCTTGCAGCAGCGAACAAACGTTGGCGGGGCTCTCAAGGAAGCAAAGGATGCTTGCCGCGATTGCGAGAGCCGCCAAGAAGGAGCTGGAGGCGAAAGTGGGCATGGTGGAGGCCAATCTCAAGGAGGTGGCGAGGCTTGCTGCGCTCAAGCGTGAGCGAGAAGGGCCTACACCCTTGGTGAGCTGCAGGTCGTCTCGCTTGAGAGGAGCAAGGGCTTAGCACCGCCAAGGACTCAAGCAGATCTTGAGTTGAAGCTGACCACCTTGACTCGGATGCTGGATGGCGCCCGAGGGAGGCGGAGGTGGCCTTGAAGGGAAGATCAAGGCCGGCGAGTGCTTCTTGGCGAGTCTTCTGCCGCCGAGAACACTTTTAGGGAGAATGTGGAGCCTTTGGACCGAGGGTCTCGTGGATGTTGCGCAGCCATCGACGGGGAGCTGGGCTTGGCGAGGATGGAGGATCTTGGGTATTCCTCCGATGAGCACCTCCAACCCAGCGCCAAGCTCAGCTTGTTCTTCAAAGGCGTGGCGAAGGCCCTCCGGCGACTCAGGAAGAGATCCCAAAGCAGGTGGCCGGCGAATCGCGCCCGGATCTGCGCGGGAGCTCTTCAAAAGTCTTGATGAAGGTAACCTTCCGCAACCCAGGCATCAACCTCACCAGCGTCCTCAAGACCTTGCGGATGCTGATGCAGGCGCTCAAGACCCTTATCGCACCCATTGTGGACAAGGTGAGCAAGATCAAGAGGGTTGAGGGTGATCGCGTAGATTAGGCCGCCCATTTCTCTTTTTCTTGCAGCTGCTGGTCATGTTATGAGAACAATCTATTAGAGCTGCGACAAGCTATCTTGTAATATAAATCTATTTAGGGTAGTGATTGCTATGTTATTTCCTTTACTTGATTCCTTCCTTTGTATGTTTTGCCCTCGCTTTTAGGGAACTTGTCGGTATGAGCCCACAGGCATGGCGCTTAAGTCGCGAGACATCGGCTGACTGCTTGGCGGTGCCGCTTCGACAAGTAACCTTATGCGCAACTAATCGCAGCTCACTTAAGTTGTTGAGCGGACTCGAAACAAAGTAAAGGCGCAACTAGCTACGAGTTGGTTCCTCCGAGCACAGGTTTTCCATACAAAATGCGAGTCGTTCGAGGAAGATAACTTAAAAATTTTAAAACTGATTGCTCAAATTTTAGCAACTTAGCTTTTACATCGTTTGCTTCGGTGGTGAAACTTCCTCGGCGGCGCTTGGTCCACACCGTTATCTTCTCCTTTCCCCGGCAAACTTGTGGCGAGTGAACCTTCCTTTCTTTGAGAAAGAAAGAAGAAAATAAAGATATGGAGCCTTATGGCTCGTTATTGCTACAGGGGATAGGTGCTGCACAAAGTGTCGGATAACACATGCAAATAAAAGTAGAAAGCATGAAATTGGCAAGATGTGCGGAGCACATGAGCTTTACTTATGCATGGGGTCTGCGCCCGGCTTTGTACAAAGGATTACATGCAACATCGGCAAGACTTGTACAAAAGGTGGTTGCGAACAGGTTCCGCCAACGCGCCCTCTGGTAAAACTTATGAAGATGCTCAATGTTCGGGGTTGCTCACGGAATGCCATCTTGGTCTCAAAGCGGATAAGCGCCCGAGGCCTAGTATTTCGTTTCACCGGTAAGAGGCCCTCCCACTTGGCGTCAACTTTTGGAATTCTTGGCGGACTGAGCAGCGAAGAACAAAGTCGCCTTCCTCGAGACTTCGGCATTAACTGCGGCTATGATAGCGGCGCAAAGCTTGCTGATATCGAGCAAACGTCTGGCGACACGAAGGCGGTCCTCCTCAAGGGCAGTCGTCATCTTATGCATAGCTGCTCTTGCTCAAGCTCATCATAGCGAGCACTCGAGGTGACACAATATCTGAGTTCCGTGGGGAGAACTGCCTCTGCTCCATAGACTAGGCGAAAGGTGTCGGCGGTGGCTCGATTTGGCGTCGTTACGATCGACCAAGAACCACGGCAGCTCCTCAATCCAGTTTCTTCCGCACTTGTGCAGCTTTGTCGAAAGTCACGGTCTTGAGCCGCGCGACGCTTGACATTCGCCCTCTCCGGCTTGACCGTTACTTCTCGGATGAGCAGCGAGCGAAGCAGACCTTGGCGCCAAGATCTTGGGCGTCTTGCATGAAGGTGCGGCTCGTGAATTGCGTGCGTTGTCGGTGATGATCCTGTTAGGAATCCGAAGCGGCAAACAATCGACTGAAGAACTTGGCTTGTTGTCTTGTCACCTTCCTCACTGCTTCCACTTCCGGCCATTTGTGAACTTGTCGATTACAGCGTACAAGTACTCAAAGCCCCGACAGCTCGGGGAAAGGGCGGAAGGATGTCGAGCCCCAGGACTGAAAATGGCGAGGATAAAGGGATCGTCTGGAGAGCTTGAGCTGGCTGGTGTATCTGCTTGGAATGGGCCTTGCGCTTCACACTTGGTTACTTATGCGATTGCATCACGGAGGCTGTCGGCCAAAAGAAACCTTCTTGGAATGCCGTCGGCAAGTGCTCTTGTGCCAATGTGGTGACCACATATGCCTCCATGTATCTCGCCAACAGCTTACATCCGTCTTCTCGATGAATACACTTCAATTTCACACCGTTGAGTCTTCTTACATGCAGTGTGTTGTCGACAAAGTGGTACATACTTGTTGCCGGGCTACTCTTTTGCTTCTTCTTGCTCTTGGGAAGTTCTCACATGCAGAAGAAGCGGACAATTTGTTGTGCCCATCTTTGGAGCTTGCGGCTCGACAACAAGGACTAAAGGCACATCTGCTGCTGCGGGAACATCCGCTTCTCTGGCGAGAACCTGCGGCTCAGGGAGCTTGGCGTTCCCGGCAAGCTTGCGGAGCAAAACTTGTCGGGGCGTGCGCTCAGTGGAACAAACCCTAGGGCTTGCGGGGCGGTGTTCCTCGGCACTCTTGGTGTTGATCTTGGGGACCTTCTTGGCGGTGGCCGGGGAGCTCTGCGGGAAAATAGTCACCGAAATCAACTTCCTCTTCTTATTACATCCGATTGATGGCGTTCTGAGACGGTTGAGTCAGTTTGAGCACAAAGATCCCTGGTTCCACAGGTAACTTAAGTCGCGGCGCGCTTGACGAGCCATCGGCAATGTAGATTCGAGCTCTTGGAACATATTCCATCATAGGCCGTCAAAGTGCTCTTCTAGCTTTCTTACTTCATCAACATAAGCTTCCATCAGCGGACTCACGATAATTCTTGTTTACTTGGCGGACGACAAGCTGTGAGTCACCACGACAATGAGCTTCTTGATCCCAAGGTCTGCTGCGATCCACGAGACGGCAAGCAAACCTTCATACTCTGCGGTATTGTTCGTTGCTTGCTCCTTGGGAAAGCGCATCCGGACTACGTGCTTGAGGTGCTCTCCGGTGGGTGCAACAAAGTATGCACGCCTTTGGCGCCTTGCGGCGAAAGCACCATCAAAGTACATCAGCCACTCTTTGCTTGCTTCCTTGGCGGGGATGCTCGTTTGGAATTTCTTCATCTTGTGTTGGCATCCATTCTGCTATGAACTCCGCCAATGCTCTGCTTTGGATAGTTGAAGTGCTCTCAAACTTGAGGCCAAGCTTGGCAGTTCGGTGCCCACTCGACAATCCTGCATGTTGCTTACGGATTTTGCATTATCCTCTTCAGCGGAAAGCAGTGGCATTGTGATCTCATGTGCTTGGAAGTAATGGCGTAGCTTTCTCGAGAGCCATGAGAAGGCGAAAAGCAATTTACTGCACACGGGGTACCTTGACCTAGCCCCTGAAGAAGCCGACAAAATAAAGCTGGGCGTTGCACCATTCTTTTACATATCTTCTCACATGCTGCCTTGAGATCCGTCTTTATCGGGACGAGCTTGCGGTGAAGTCTCCTGCTTGTCATTTGGATGCATCTGCCGTGGTTCTTTGGCTCATCATCCGCCTCCCTCTCCACTACTAACGCAGCACTAACCACTTGATTGGTTGCGCTACATATAGCACAACTTCTCTTGTGGCTTAGGTGCGACAAGTGTTAGAGTGGAGGACGAGTATCTCTTTAAGTCCTGCAGCGCAGCTCCGCTTCGAGTCCATTTCATTGGACCTGCCTTTTCAATATTTTGAAAAATGGCGGTAGCTTCAACAGAACCTAGAGATAAACCTCTTTGAGAGCAGCTACATAACCGGCAAGTCTTCGTACATCCTTGGCGTGCTTTGGTGCTTCAATCTACTCAATGGCCTTGATCTTGTCGGGATTGGCTTCAATTCCCGCTGAGACCACGAAGAACCGAGAAGCTTGCGGAGGGACTCCAAACACACACTTCTCGAGGTTAAGCTTGAGATTGATCTTGCCTTGATTTGCAAGGTTTCGTCTAAATCTTGAATCGAGTCGCCTTGTCCTTGCTCTTGACCACTATGTCATCCATGTAGGCTTCCACATTTACGTGTATTTGTGGCTCAAAAGCGTCATGGACTACTCTTGCAAATGTTGAACCAGCATTCTTTAAACCGAAAGGCATCCGTGCGAAGCGATACGTGCCACATGGGGTGATGAATGCGGTCTTCTCCTCATCCTCTTCGCCATGAAGATCGATGATATCTGAGTATGCATCAAGAAATGAAAGCAAGTCACATCCGGCCGTGGAGTCAACAATCTGGTCGATGCGGCAAGGGAAATGGGTCTTTGGGACAAGCTTTATTAACATCGGTAAAATCGATACAAAGCCTCCATTTCCCGTTTGCCTTCTGCTACGACTACGAGATTAGCCAACCACGTAGGATGGAGCACTCCTCGACAAGGCCTGCTGCTTCCAATTTCTTGATTTCTTCTGCGATGAATTCTTGGCGCTCCTGCTGCACCTTCTGACTTTACGCTTGCGAGCGCGCATGAGGACAGGCGGCAAGATGGTGCTCTATTACTTTCTGGGAACACGGGGATGTCGGGCGGTTGCCATGCAAACACGTCGGCGTTAAGCCCTTGAGAAAAGCAACGGCGCTTTCCTATTTAGGGTCGAAAGTGGCAGCGATGGTGAAGGTACCACTAGTGCCATCCTCCTTAGCGGACACCTTCTTGGTCTCTGGTGGAGCTGCCATTGTCTTCTTGCACTTGCGGTGGAGCTCGATGGTGCGTCCTCGGCGGTAGTGCAGCACTCGAAGAGGTGCGCTTGCGGAGTGGGCATCGGAACTCTTGCGGACTTGGTCTTCTTCTTGGCCCGGGAGCTTCAGCGGCAAGTGACTTGCGATCTGTTGCGGCTCTTGCTTCCGGTAGATCTTGTCGGTAGATAAGAGCATCCTTCTTGTCGCCGAGGACGAAATGACCTTATCGGGCTGGCATCTTCAGCATGTTGTATGCATAGTGAGAGGCTGCCATGAATTTGGCGAGTCTTTGGGCCTTAAGTATCCCATTATAAGGCAGCGGAAAGTCAACAGCGTCAAAAGTGACCCTCTCGATCCTGAAGTTCAGCTCGCTGCCAAATGTCACCGGCAATGTGATCTTTCCCTTTGGCTTGCTCCTTCCGGATTGATTCCTTGGAATGTGCGGTCTCTTGAGCTTCGCCATCGAGGATCTGGAGTTTCGGAGTACGCGGAGGAGATCAGAGTTCAACCGGCCCGCCGTCCACTAGCATCTTAGTGACCTTGAGGTTGCGGATAGTTGGTGAAACCAACATCGGCAAGCACCGACCGCGATTATGCGATCGGGGTGGTCCTCAATATCAAAGATGATAGGCGTCTTTGGACCATTTGAGAGGCTTGCGTGACTCGGCGGATGGTTCTACGCATTGACTTCCGCATCCACTTTGCTTGAGTTGGCGGTGTGAAGTATCTCGAGAAGCATCGCCAAATCAACGCCACAAGACCTCTGTGGCTTTTGGAACTCCTGCTCATCGTTCTCATCATCGTCCATATCTTCATCGTCGTCGTCATCTTCATCCTTATCGCGGCGCGGGGGAAGTCTGTCTCCTTGCCGCTGCTTGGCCTTGCGGCGTCCTCCTCGGCAGGGCGTTTCTTGCCGGCTCCTCGGCACCTTCCTTGGCCTTCTCCTTGTCGGCGTCGCTCGTATTCAGCCTTTTGCTGCTCGACAAGCTGCTCGACCTTCTTGCAGCTCTGGAGGTCATGGCCCTTGTGTTGGGGAGCGTAGTAATTTCAAAAATTTCCTCGCTGCGCAAGACCATGGTGATGGCATAGCGAGAGAGGAGAGTGTCGTCACGTACCCTCGTGAACCCGAAAGCGGAGCGTTATAACAACAGCGGTTGATGTAGTCGTGCGTCTTCACGATCCAACCGATCCAAGCACCGAGCGTCGGCACCTCCGAGTTACGCACCGTTCAGCTCGATGGCGATCCCGGACTCCGATCCAGCAAAGTGTCGGGGATGAGTTCCGTCAACCTGCGGCGTGGTGGCGATGATGATGCTCCACCGGCGCGGGGCTTCGCCTAAGCTCTGCTGACGATATGACTTCTCCGGCGCGGGGCTTCGCCTAAGCTCATGACGATATGACGAAGTGGAATATGGTGGAGGGGCACCGCTGCAGCTAAGAGCGATCCGTAGATCAACTTGTGTCTGGGGTGCCCCCTGCCCCGTATATAAAGGAGCAGGGGGAGGCGGCCGGCCTAGGGGGCGCCAGGGGAGTCCTACTCCCACGGAGTAGGACTCCTCCTTTCCTTGTTGGAGTAGGAGAGAAGGAAGGGGAAGGGAGGAAGAGTGCGGCCCCTCCCCTAGTCAATTCGGACTAGGCCTTGAGAAGGGCGGCCTGCCTAGGCAGCCCCTCTCTCTTTCCGCAGGGCCCAATAAGGCCCAATACTTCTCCCGGCGAATTCCGTAACTCTCGGTACTCGAAAAATACCGAATCATTGGAACCTTTCCGAACTCGAATATAGTCGTCAATATATCGATCTTTACGTCTCGACCATTTGAGACTCCTCGTCATGTCCCGATCTCATCCGGGACTCGAACTCCTTGGTACATCAAAACTCATAAACTCATAATATAAGCATCGCCGAAACCTTAAGCGTGCGGACCCTACGGGTTCGAGAACTATGTAGACATGACCTAGAACTATTCTCGGTCAATAACCAATAAGCGGACCTGGATGCCCATATTGGCTCCTACATATTCTCTGAAGATCTTTATCGGTCAAACCGCATAACGACATCGTTGTTCCTTTGTCATCGGTATGTTACTTGCCGAGATTCGATCGTCGGTATCAATACCTAGTTCAATCTAGTTCTTGGTAAATCTCTTTACTCGTTCGTAATACATCATCTCACAACTAACTCATTAGTTGTAATGCTTGCAAGGCTTATGTGATGTGTATTACCGAGAAGGCCAGAGATACCTCTCCGACAATCGGAGTGACAAAACCTAATCTCGAAATCGCCAACCCAACAAGTACCTTTGGAGACACTGTAGTACTCCTTTATAATCACCCGATTCGTTGTGACGTTTGGTAGTACCAAAGTGTTCCTCCGGTAAGCAGGAGTTGCATAATCTCATAGTTACGAGGAACATGTATAAGTCATGAAGAAAGCAATAGCAACATACTAAGCGATCAAGTGCTAAGCTAACGGAATGGGTCATGTCAATCACATCATTCTCCTAATGATGTGATCCCATTAATCAAATGACAACTCATGTCTATGGTTAGGAAACATAACCATCTTTGATTAACGAGCTAGTCAAGTAGAGGCATACTAGTGACACTCTGTTTGTCTATGTATTCACACATGTATTATGTTTCCGGTTAATACAATTCTAGCATGAATAATAAACATTTATCATGATATAAGGAAATAAATAATAACTTTATTATTGCCTCTAGGGCATATTTCCTTGATCTCCCACTTGCACTAGAGTCAATAATCTAGTTCACATCGCCATGTGATTTAACATCAATAGTTCACATCTATATGTGGTTAACACCCATAGTTCACATCGACATGTGACCAACACCCAAAGGGTTTACTAGAGTCGATAATCTAGTTCACATCGCTATGTGATTAACACCCAAAGAGTACTAAGGTGTGATCATGTTTTGCTTGTGAGATAATTTTAGTCAGCAGGTGCATCACATTCGAGCCGTAAGTATTTACAAATTTCTATGTCTACAATGCTGCTTGCGGAGCTACTCTAGCTAATTGCTCCACTTTCAATATGTATCCAGATTGAGACTGAGTCATCTAGATTAGTGTTAAAACTTGCATCGGCGTAACCCTTCTGAAGAACCTTTTTCACTTCCATAATCGAGAAACATATCCTTATTCTACTAAGGATAATTTTGACCGCTGTCCATTGATCTACTCCTAGATCACTATTGCACTCCTTGCCAAGCTTAGTGGTAGGGTATGCAATAGATCAGTACCTGACATGACATACTTTATAGAACCTATGGCTGATGCATAGGGAATGACTTTCATTCTCTTTCTATCTTACTGCCGTGGTCGGGTTTGAGTCTTACTCAATCTCACACCTTGTAACACGAGGCAAGAACTCTTTCTTTGACTGTTCCATTTTGAACTACTTCAAAATCTTGTCAAGGTATGTATTCATTGAAAAACTTATCAAGCGTCTTGATCTATCTCTATAGATCTTGATGCTCAATATATAACAACTTCACGAGGTCCTTCTTTGAAAAACTCCTTTCAAATACTCCTTTATGCTTTGAGAATAATTCTACATTATTTCCGATCAACAATATGTCATTCACATATACTTATCGAAATGTTGTAGTGCTCCCACTCACTTTCTTGTAAATCTGAGGCTTCTCCAAAAGTCTGTATAAAACCATATCTTTGATCAACTCATCAAGCGTATATTCAACTCGAGATGCTTGCACAGTCCATAGATGGATCATTGGAGCTTGCACATTTGTTAGCTCCTTTAGGATTGACAAAACTTCTGGTTGCATCATATACAACTCTTCTTTAATAAATCCATTAAAGAATGTAGTTTTGACATCCATTTGCCAGATTTCATAAAATGTGGCAATTGCTAACATGATTGGACAGACTTAAGCATCGCTACAGTTGAGAAAATCTCATTGTAGTCAACACCTTGAACTTGTCGAAAACCTTTTTGTGACAAGTCGAGCTTTGTAGATAGTAACACTACTATCGGCATCTGTCTTCCTCTTGAAGATCCATTTATTTAACATGGCTTGCTGATCATCGAGCAAGTCAATCAAAGTCCACACTTTGTTCTCATACATGGATCCCATCTCAGATTTCATGGCCTCAAACCATTTCGCGGAATCTGGGCTCATCATCGCTTCCTCATAGTTAGTAGGTTCATCATGGTCTAGTAACATGACTTCTAGAATAGGATTACCGTACCACTCTGGTGCGGATCTTACTCTGGAAGACCTCGAGGTTTGGTAGCAACTTGATCTGAAGTTTCATGATCATCATCATTAACTTCCTCACTAATTGGTGTAGGAATCACTTTGGAACTGATTTCTGTGATGAACTACTTTCCAATAAGGAGAAGGTACAATTACCTCATCAAGTTCTACTTTCCTCCACTCACTTCTTTGAGAGAAACTTCTTCTCTAGAAAGGATCCATCTTAACAACAAATATCTTGCTTCGGATCTGTGATAGAAGGTGTACCCAATAGTTACCTTTGGGTATTCTATGAAGCGCACTTCTCCGATTTGGGTTCGAGCTTATCGGTGAAAACTTTTCACATAAGCATCACAACTCAAACTTTAAGAAAGCGACAACTTAGGTTTCTTGCTAAACCATAGTTCATACGGTGTCATCTCAGCAGTTTAGATGGTGCCCTATTAAGCGTGAATGCAGTTGTCTCTAATGCATAACCCCAAAGCGATAGTGGTAAATCGATAAGAGACATCATAGATCGCACCATATCCAATAAAGTGCGATTCGACGTTCGGACACACCATTATCTTGTGGTGTTCCGGTGGCGTGAGTAGTGAAACTATTTCACATTGTTTTAATTGAAGGCCAAACTCGTAACTCAAATATTCATCTCCACGATCAGATCGTGAAACTTTATTTTCTTATTACGATGATTTTCCACTTCACTCTGAAATTCTTTGAACTTTTCAATTATTTCAGACTTATGTTTCATCAAGTAGATATACCCATATCTGCTCAAATCATCTTGTGAAGGTCGAGAAAATAACGATACTTGCCACGAGCATCAACACTCATTGGATCGCATACATCGGTATGTATTATTTCCAATAAGTCGGTAGCTTGTTCCATTGTTCGGAGAAGCGGAGTTTTAGTCATCTTGCCCAAAAGGCATGGTTACATAAGCATCAAATGATTCATAATCAAGTGATTCCAAAGTCCATCGCATGGAGTTTCTTCATGCGCTTTACACCAATATGACCTAAGCGGCGATTGCCACAAATAAGTTGCACTATCATTATTAACTTTGCATCTTTTGGTTTCAATATTATGAATATGTGTATCACTATGATCGAGATCAATGAACCATTTTCATTGGGTGTGTAACCATATAAGGTTTTATTCATGTAAGCAGAACAACAATTTATTCTCTTACTTAAATGAATAACCGTATTGCAATAAACATGATCAAATCATATTTATGCTCAATACCAAATAACACTTATTTAGGTTCCACACTAATCCGAAAGTATAGGGGTGTGCGATGATGATCATATCAATCTTGGAACTACTTCCAACACTCATCGTCACTTCCCCTTCAACTAGTCTCTGTTTATACGTAACTCTGTTTGAGTTACTAATCTTAGCAACGAACAGTATCAAATACTCGGGGCTACTATAAACACTAGTAAAGGCACACATCAATAACTGTATATCAAATATACCTTTGTTCACTTTGCCATCCTTCTTATCCACCAAATACTTGGGGTAGTTCCGCTTCGATGACCAGTTCCATTGCAGCAAAAGCACTTAGTCTCGGGCTTAGGTCAGACTTGGGCTTCTTCACTCGAGTAACAACTTGCTTGCCGTTCTTCTTGAAGTTCCCTTCTTCCTTTGCCCTTTTCCTTGAGACTAGTGGTCTTGTCAACCATCAACACTTGATGTTTTCTTGATTTCTACCTTCGCCGATTTTAGCATCGCGAAGAGCTTGAGGAATTGTTTTCGTCATCCCTTGCATACTATAGTTCATCACGAAGTTCTAGTAACTTAGTGATGGTGACTAGAAAATTCTGTCAATCACTATCTTATCTGGAAGATTAACTCCCACTTGATTCAAGCGATTGAAGTACCCGGACAATCGAGCACATGCTCACTAGTTGAGCGATTCTCCTCCATCTTTTAGCTATAGAACTTGTTGGAGACTTCATATCTCTCAACTCGGGTATTTGCTTGAAATATTAACTTCAATTCTGGAACATCTCATATGGTCCATGGCGTTCAAAACGTCTTTGAAGTCGATTCTAAGCCGTTAAGCATGGTGCACTAAACTATCAAGTAGTCATCATATTGAGCTAGCCAAGCGTTCATAACGTCGCATTTGCTCCTGCAATAGGTCTGTCACCTAGCGGTGCATTAAGGACATAATTCTTACGTGCAGCAATGAGGATAAACCTCGGATCACGGATCCAATCCGCATCATTGCTACTAACATTTTTCAACATAATTTTCTCTAGGAACATATCAAAACAAACATATAAAAGCATAGGGAAGCAACAACGCGAGCTATTGATCTACAACATAATTTGCAAAATACTACCAGGACTAAGTTCATGATAAATTTAAGTTCAATTAATCATATTACTTAAGAACTCCCACTTAGATAGACATCTCTCTAGTCATCTAAGTGATTCGTGATCAAATCAACTAAACCATGTCCGATCATCACGTGAGATGGAGTAGTTTCAATGGTGAACATCACTATGTTGATCATATCTACTATATGATTCACGCTCGACCTTTCGGTCTCCGTGTTCGAGGCCATATCTGTTATATGCTAGGCTCGTCAAGTTTAACTGAGTATTCAGCGTGTGCAACTGTTTTGCACCGTTGTATTTGAGCGTAGAGCCTATCACCCGATCATCACGTGGTGTCTCGCACGAAGAACTTTCATAGCGGTGCATACTCGGGAGAACACTTCTTGATAATTTTAGTGAGAGATCATCTTATAATGCTACCGTCAATCAAAGCAAGATAAGATGCATAAAGGATAAACATCACATGCAATCAATATAAGTGATATGATATGGTCATCATCATCTTGTGCTTGTGATCTCCATCTCGAAGCACCGTCATGATCACCATCGTCACCGGTAGCGACACCTTGATCTCCATCGTAGCATCGTTGTCGTCTAGCCAACTATTGCTTCTCGACTATCGCTCTGCTTAGTGATAAAGTAAAGCAATTACATGGCTTTGCATTTCATACAATAAGCGACAACCATATGGCTCTGCCGATTGCGATAACTTCGGTTACAAAACATGATCATCTCATACAATAAAATATAGCATCACGTCTTGACCACATCACATCACAACATGCCTGCAAAAACAAGTTAGGCGTCCTCTACTTTGTTGTTGCAAGTTTTACGTGGCTGCTACGGGCTGAGCAAGAACCGTTCTTACCTCGCATCAAAACCACAGCGATAGTTTGTCAAGTTGGTGCTGTTTTAACCTTCGCAAGGACGGGCGTAGCCACACTCAGTTCAACTAAAGTGAGAGAAAAGACACCCGCGGTCACCTTTAAGCAACTAGTGCTCAAAGCGGTGAAACCAGTCTCGCGTAAGCGTCTGGCGTAATGTCGGTCGGGCGCTTCATCTCACAATACCGCTGAACCAAAGTATGACATCTTTGGTAAGCGGTATGACTTATATCGCCCACAACTCACTTGTGTTCTACTCGTGCATATGACATCAGCGCATAAAACCAGGCTCGGATGCCCTTTGTTGGGGAGCGTAGTAATTTCAAAATTTTCCTCGCTTTTACGCAAGACCATGGTGATGGCATAGCAGCGAGAGGGAGAATGTCGTCCACGTACCCTCGTGAACCGAAAGCGGGCGTTATAACAAGCGGTTGATGTAGTCGTGCGTCTTCACGATCCGACCGATCCAAGCACGAGCGTCGGCACCTCCGAGTTACGCACCGTTCAGCTCGATGGCGATCCCGGACTCCGATCCGGCAAAGTGTCGGGGATGAGTTCCGTCGACCTGACGGCGTGGTAGCGATGATGATGCTCCACCGGCGCGGAGGCCGCCTAAGCTCCATGACGATATGACTTCTCCGGCGAGGGCTTCACCTAAGCTCATGCGATATGACGAAGTGGAATATGGTGGAGGGGCACCGCTACGGCTAAGAGCGATCCGTAGATCAACTTGTGTGTCATGGGGTGCCCCCTGCCCCGTATATAAAGGAGCCAAGGGGGTGCGGCCAGCCCTAGGGGCGGCGCTGGAGAGTCCTACTCCCAGGGAGTGGACTCCCCCCCTCTCCTAGTTGGATTAGGATTGGAGGGGGAAGAGGGAAGAGGCGCGCCCCCTCTCCTGTCCTATTCGGACTAGAGGGGAGGGGCGCGGCCTGCTGGCGGCCCTTCCTCTTCTCTCTTATAGCCCATCAAGGCCCATAGACCCCCGGAGTTCCGTAACCCCGGTGTTCAATAACTTCCTGTTTTCATCGGAACCTTTCGAAATCAAATATAGGCTTCAATATATCATTCTTTATGTCTCGACCATTTGAGACTCCTCGTCATGTCCGTGATCACATCCGGGACTCGAACAACCTTGGTACATCAAAACTTATAAACTCATAATGAGCATCATCGAAGCGTTAGCGTGCGGACCCTACGGGTTCGAGAACTATGTAGACATGACCTAGAACCATTCTCGGTCAATAACCAATAAGCGGAACCTGGATGCCCATATTGGTTCCTACATATTCTCTGAAGATCTTTATCGGTCAAACCGCATAACGACATCGTTGTTCCTTTGTCATCGGTATGTTACTTACCGAGATTGATCGTCGGTATCAATACCTAGTTCAATCTCGTTACGGTAAAGTCTCTTTACTCGTTCCGTAATACATCATCTCACAACTAACTCATTAGTTGCAATGCTTACACAAGGCTTATGTGATGTGTATTACGAGAAGGCCAGAGATACCTCTCCAGAGCAATCGGAGTGACAAAACCTAATCTCGATTCATGCCAACTCAACATATACTTTTGGAGACACTGTGTAAGTACCTTTATAATCACCCGATTCGTTGTGACGTTTGGTAGCACACAAAGTGTTCCTCCGATAGCAGGAGTTGCATAATCTCATAGTTGCGAGGAACATGTATAAGTCATGAAGAAAGCATAAGCAACATACTAAGCGATCAAGTGCTAAGCTAATGAAATGGGTCATGTCAATCACATCATTCTCCTAATGATGTGATCCCATTAATCAAATGACAACACATGTCTATGGTTAGGAAACATAACCATCTTGATTAATGAGCTAGTCAAGTAGAGGCATACTAGTGACTATCTGTTTGTCTATGTATTCACACATGTATTATGTTTCCGGTTAATACAATTCTAGCATGAATAATAAACATTTATCATGATATAAGGAAATAAATAATAACTTTATTATTGCCTCTAGGGCATATTTCCTTGAGTCCCCACTTGCACTAAGTCGATAATCTAGATTACACGGTAATGATTCTAACACCCATGGAGTCTTGGTGCTGATCATGTTTTGCTCGTCGTGGAAGAAGCTTAGTCAGCAGAATTACGCAACATTCAGATCCGTATGTATTTTACAAATCTCTATGTCTCCCACTTGGACTTGTTCCGAATGGAATTGAGCGTCTTTTGATATGCTTGGTCCTCTTCCGAAATCTGGATTCCTTTGCCAATGCAATTGCACAGTATTATCACGAGAAGATCTTCATTGGTCGATGTACTAGGTATGACACCTAGATGGGAAATGAACTCTTTCATCAGACTCCTTCATTTGCTTGCTTCCGAAGCAGCTATGTACTCCGCTTCACATGTAGATCCCTTGAGCGCTTTGTTTAGAACTTAAATTTATCATGAACTTAGTACACGATAGTATTTTTGCTTGTCTATGTTTCTTTGTAGATAGATGGCTCGTCTTTGTTGTTAGTTGAATGTTAATCGTTCCTTGAGAAAGCAAAGTTGAAAGATGATGGTAGCAATTACGGATTTGGGTCCGTAACGAGGATTATCCTCATTCTTGCACGGAAAAATTAAATCTGGAAGCACGGCTGGGTGCGAACTGCTGCTTGAGAACAACGCCGAAGTTGTGAGCGTCTGGCGAGCAAAGTGATGACTACTCGATAGTTCGGTGTGCCATGCTTCTGACTTAGAACCGGGTCTTCAACGGCGTTTTGAGCGTCATGGAGCATATGAGATGTTCAGGAGTTGAAGTTAATATTTCAAGCAAATGCCGGATTGAGAGATATGAAGTCTCAATAAGTTCTATAGCTGCAAGATGGAGGAGAATAGTTACATCGGTGAACATATACTCAAAATGTGCTGGGTATAATAATCACTTGATTCAATGGGAGTTACTCTTCGGATGATAGTGTCATTGTGAGAATTCTCCAATCACGCCACCAAGCTA
This sequence comes from Aegilops longissima, assembly GCA_021605205.1. Taxonomy (NCBI): domain Eukaryota; kingdom Viridiplantae; phylum Streptophyta; class Magnoliopsida; order Poales; family Poaceae; genus Aegilops; species Aegilops longissima. The sequence continues at coordinate 55,404 of JAHIAM010005899.1, forward strand.
CAAGAGCTTACGTGATGAACTATAATATGCAAGGATGACCAAAACAATTCCGAGCTCTTAGCAATGCTAAAAAGCATGCGGAGGTAGAAATCAGAAAAGAGCATCAAGTGTTGATGGTCAACAAGACCACTAGTTTCAAGAAAAGGGCAAAGGAAAGAAGAAGGGAACTTCAAAAGAACGACAAACAAGTTGCTGCTCAGAGAAGAAACCAAGTGCGGACCTAAGCTGGCGGAGTGTTTTCACTGCAAACAAAGCTGGACCTTTGGAGCGGAACTGCCCCAAGTATTTGGCGGATAAGAAGGATGGCAAGGTGATCAAAGGTATATGTGATATACATGTTATTGATGTGTACCTTACTAATACTACATGAGTAGTACACTGGGTATTTGATCTTTGGTTACATTGCTAATATTTGCAACTTTCGAAGCAGGGAACTACGGATTAGCGAAGATTGGCTAAGGGCGAGGTGGCGATCTGGCGTGGGAAATGGTTCCAAAGTCGATGTGATCATGATTGACACGCTACCTCTACATCTACCATCGGGATTAGTTTTAGACCTAAATAATTGTTATTTGGTGCTAGCGTTAAGCATGAACATTATATCTGGATCTTGTTTGATGCGAGGCGGTTATTCATTTAAATCAGAGAGAATAATGGTTGTTCTATTTATATGAATAATATCTTTTATGGTCATGCACCCTTGAAGAGTGGTCTATTTTATTGAATCTCGATAGTAGTACACATATTCATAGTGTTGAAACCAAAAGATCTGAGTTGATAATGATAATGCAACTTATTTGTGGCACTTGCCGTTTAGGTCATATCGATTGTAAAAGCGCATGAAGAAACTCCATCTTGATGGACTTGGAATCACTTGATTATGAATCACTTGGTACTTACGAACCGTGCCTCATGGGCAAGATGACTAAAGCGCCGTTCTCGGAACTATGGGCGAGCAACTGATTTGTTGGAAATCATACATCTTGATGTTTGTGGTCAATGAATATTGAGGCCTGTGGCGGAATATCGTTATTTCTCACCTTCACGAGATGATTTGAGCAGATATGGGTATATCTACTTAATGAAACACAAATCTGAAACATTTGAAAAGTTCAAAGAATTTCAGGTGAAGTGGAAAATCATCGTAACAAGAAAATAAAATTTCTCGATCGGATCGTGGAGGAGAATATTTGAGTTATGAGTTTGGTTTACATTTGAAACAATGTGGAATAGTTTAGCAACTCCATACCGGAACACCACGGAGAAATGGTGTGTCGAGCGTCGTGTCGTACTTTACTTGATATAGTGCGATCTATGATGTCTCTTCTGATTTACCGCTATCGTTTTGGGGATATGCTTTAGAGGCGGCGCATTCACGTTAAATAGGGCACCATCTAAGTCCGTTGAGGCGACACCGTATGAACTGTGGTTTGGCAAGAAACCAAAGTTATCGTTTACGAAAGTTTGGGGCTGCGATGCTTATGTGAAGAAACTTCAACCAGATAAGCTCGAACCCAAATCGAATGTGTCTTCATAGGATACCCAAAGGAGACTATTGGTACACCTTCTATCACAGATCTGAAGGCAAAGTTTTCGTTGCTAAATTCGGATCCTTTCTAGAAGGAGTTTCTCTCGAAAGAAGTGAGTGGGAGGAAAGTAGAACTTGATGAGATAAGCATATCTGCTCCCTTATTGGAAGGTAGTTCATCACAAGAAAGCGGTTCTTGTGACAACTACACCAATTAGTGAGAAACTAATGATGATGATCATGAAGCTTGAGATCAAGTTACTCTGAACCGTGGGTCAAGCGAGTAAAATCGCACTTGAGTGAATGCGGTAATCCTATTACGGAAGTCATGTTACTTGACCATGGCGAACCTACAAACTATGAAGAAGCGATGGTGAGCCCAGATTCATGAAATGGCTGGAAGCCATGAAATCTGAGATGGGATCCATGTATGAAAACAAAGTATGGACTTTGGTTGACTTGCCCGATGATCGGCAAGCCATTGAGAATAAATGGATCTTTAAGAAGAAGGCTAGCGCCGATGGTAATATAGCTGTCTACAAAGCTCGACTTGTTGCAAAGGTTTTCGACAAGTTCAAGGGGTTGACTACGATGAGACTTTCTCACCCGTGGCGATGCTTAAGTCTGTCCGAATCATGTTAGCAATTGCGCATTTTATGATTATGAAATTTGGCAAATGGATGTAAAACTGCATTCTTGAATGGATTTCTAGAAGAAGAGTTGTATATGATGCAACGAGAAGGTTTTGTTGATCCAAAGGGTGCTAACAAAGTGTGCAAGCTCAACGATCAATTTATGATGCAGTGCAAGCCTCTCGGAGTTGGAATAAGCGCTTTGATAGTGTGATCAAAGCATATGGTTTTATCTGGACTTTTGGAGAAGCTTTGTATTTACAAGAAAGTGAGTGGGAGCTCTGTAGCATTTACGATGTTGTATGTGGGCGACATATTGTTGATTGGAAATGATATGAAATTTCTGGATAGCATAAAGGATACTTGAATAAAAGTTTTTCAATGAAAGACCTCGGTGAAGCTGCTTACATATTGGGCATCAAGATCTATAGAGATAGATCAAGGCGGCAATTGGACTTTCACAAAGCACATACCTTGATAAAGTTTTGAAGAAGTTCAAAATGGATCGAGGAAAAGAAAGGGTTTTACTGTATTACAAGGTGTAAGATTGAGTCGGACTCAATGCCCGACCGGCGGAAGATAGAGAGAAAATGAAAGATGTTCCTATGCTTCAGCCATAGGCTCTATCATGTATGCAATCTTGTGTACCAGACTGGCGTATGTAGCTGTAAGCTTGGCAGGAAGGTACCAAAGTAATCGAGTGGATCCTGGACAGCGGTCAAGAACATCTGAAATACACGAAAAGGACTAAGGATATGTTTCTCGTATATGGAGGTGACAAAAGAGCTAGTCGTAAATGGTTACGTCGATGCAAGCTTTGACACTGATCGGACGATTCTAAATCGCAAACCGGATCGTATTTTTATTAAGCGGTGGAGTACTATCGGTTGGTGCAGTTCTAAACAAAGCGTCGTGGCGGGATCTACATGTGAAGCGGAGTACATAGCTGCTTGGAAGCAGCAAATGAAGAATGCGGATGAAAGAGTTCATTTCGATCTAGGTGTCATACCTAGTGCATCGGGACCAATGAAGATCTTCGTGATAATCTTGGTGCAATTGCATTGGCAAGGAATCCAGATTTCACAAGAGGACCAAGCATATCAAAAGGCGCTTCAATTCCATTGGGACCAAGTCAAGTGGGAGACATAGAGATTTGCAAAATACATACGGATCTGAATGTTGCAGACCGTTGACTAAGCCTCTTCCACGAGCAAAACATGATCAGCACCAAGACTCCATGGGTGTTAGAATCATTACTATGTAATCTAGATTATTGACTCTAGTGCAAGTGGGAGGCTGAAGGAAATATGCCCTAGAGGCAATAATAAAGTTATTATTTATTTCCTTATATCATGATAAATGTTTATTATTCATGCTAGAATTGTATTAACGGAAACATAATACATGTGTGAATACATAGACAAGCAGATAGTCACTAGTATGCCTCTACAAGACTAGCTCATTGATCGAAGATGGTTATGTTTCTAACCATAGACATGTGTTGTCATTTGATTAATGGGATCACATCATTAGGAGAATGATGTGATTGACATGACCCATTTCATTAGCTTAGCACTTGATCGTTTAGTATGTTGCTATGCTTTCTTCATGACTTATACAAAGTTCACGCAACTATGAGATTATGCAACTCCGTTTACGGAGGAACACTTTGTGTGCTACCAAGCGTCTGGCGTAACTGGGTGATTATAAAGGTACTCTACAGGTGTCTCCAAAAGTATATGTTGAGTTGGCATGAATCGAGATTAGGTTTTGTCCTCCGATTGTCGGAGAGGTATCTCTGGGCCTTCTCGGTAATACACATCACATAAGCCTTGCAAGCATTGCAACTAATGAGTTAGTTGTGAGATGATGTATTACGGAGCGAGTAAAAGACTTACGATGCGAGATTGAACTAGGTATTGGATACCGGCGATCGAATCTCGGGTAAGTAACATACCGATGACAAAGGGAACAGCGATATATCGTTATGCGGTTTGACCGATAAAGATCTTCGTAGAATATGTAGGAACCAATATGGGCATCCAGGTTCCGCTATTGGTTATTGACGAGAATGGTTCTAGGTCATGTCTACATAGTTCTCGAACCCGTAGGGTCCTTGCGCAACGTTTCGATGACAGTTCATTATGAGTTTATAAGTATTGATGTACGAAGGTTGTTGAGATCCGGATGTGATCACGGACATGACGAGGAGTCTCGAAATGGTAGAGACATAAAGAATGATATATTGGAAGCCTATGTTTGGACTTGGAAGGTTCGGATGAAAGCGAGGAAGTTACGGAACAGGGGAGTTCGGAACCCCAGAGGTCTATGGGCCTTGATGGGCCATAGAGAGAAGAGGAAGGGCCGGCCCGGGCAGGCGGCGCCCCCTCCCCTCTGGTCGAATAGGACAAGGAGAGGCGGCGCCCCCTTCCTCTTCCCCTCCTCCAATCTAATCCAACTAGGAGGGAGTCCTACTCCGGTGGGAGTAGGACTCCTCGGCAGCGCCTCCCCTAGGGCTGGCGCACCCCTTGGCTCCTTTATGTGGACTCAACATTGGTATCGAGCCATTTTGAAACCAACATCGGCAAGCACCCGACCGCATGATTATCGATCGGGGTGGTCCTCAATATCAAAGATGATAGGCGTCTTTGGACCATTTGAGGAGGCTTGCGTGACTCGGCGAATGGTTCTACCGCATTGACTTCCGCATCCTTTGCTTGAGTTGGCGGTGTGAAGTATCTGAGAGAAACATCGCCGTCAACGCACAAGACCTCTGTGGCTACGGAACTCCTGCTCATCGTTCTCATCATCGTCCATATCTTCATCGTCGTCGTCATCTTCATCCTTGTCGCGGCGCGGGAGGTCTGTCTCCTTGCCGCTGCTTGGCCTTGCCAGCGGCGTCCTCCTCGGCAGGCGTTTCTTGCCGGCTCCTCCGGCACCTTCCTTGGCCTTCTCCTTGTCGCGTCGCTCGTATTCAGCCTTTTGCTGCTCGACAAGCTGCTCGACCTTCTTGCAGCTCTGGAGGTCATGGCCCTTAGTGCGGTGGATCTTGCAATCTGCTTGTTGGCGCCGTAATCCTTGTCGGCAACGCCCACAGCACAGTAGTTGGTGCCTTGGCAATCTCCTTGCGGAGCTACCAGCTTTGGCTTTCTTAGCGCCACCTCCGTTGTCGGGGCGCTCAGCGACTAGCACACCTTTGCGTGCACACTTGTCGGCGGGGCATATAGCTCGCGGCGTCTACGATCTTGCACGCCGCCATCTCCTCCGCATCCTGCGGTTCGCGCGTTCGATGGAATCGCTGATTACATGATAGGGTGGACATCTGAGATGTTGTGTTGTACTGGCTGAATCTCTGAATGTACTTGCATGAGGGCTCTCCTTCCTTTTGGCGAGAAGATGAAGGTCGCTTTCTTGGCCATGGGGCTTGTGGCGCTGTGAAACACCGACAAACTGATGGCATAGAGTCTGCCCGGGGAGGATATGGGTTTTACGGCAAGTGCATGAGCCAGGATCGACATTGGGCTTGAGCACCGGTAGAAGTAGTTAGCCAGGATCTTGTCGTCTCGCCCCGGCAGCTTGCACGCGATGGTGTAGATCTTTGAGGAACTCCGACGGATCGTCTTGCCGTCGTACTTCTACCAGTACGTCGGCGAAATTCTTCTTCTTTGGGCCACTAGACTTGCCGCAGCTCACGAGTGAGCAGCGGGCAACCTACGCGTCTGACAAATCGCTGGTTTCCCTGGCGCATGCATGTCGACGGAAGGGCCCGGTGGCGCTGGTCCGATTGTGCGCGCGCTTCCCTTGGCGCTCGATCACGAGTTCGGCGTCTTCTTCTTGTCGTTCGTGAAGAACTTGGCGCTGATCGCGGCGGCTCGTGGATCTGATGGCATGGTGGAGTCATTTGTCGAGGTGGATCCGGCAAGTGGCGATCTTAACCTTGAGGTGGAGGCGCATGGTGGTTGCACCCCACGGTTTCATCGCCATCGGCTCGTGCTGGCAGTCTGCGCGCGGCAGCAATGTACTCATTTGCCGCGGTGTGCCGCCGTTAGCAAAGCGATGAGACTCTGAATGGTGGCCCTCTGTCGGGACCCGATTCCAAGTCACATCGACCTGGCTGGTAACACCTCATATCACTGCGGCCTCACGCGCGGTATTCCCACAGGTGTCGCCTTACCATGGCCGGGACCGTTTGCGCCTTTTGGCTCACGTATATGATAGTGTCGCTAGCATCCACATGACAAAGAACCGGGCCGACATGGCTAGTCGTGAACCCAAGCGGCACTAACCTATGGGGACAGGCATACATGAATCACTTGAGCATATCGGTCATCAGCGTATGAATTCGGGCTGTAGCTTTGGGCTAACAGGACTCCGGTATCCCGGGCTGTAGCGAGCTAAGCAGGACTCGAATACCACCGCGTGACATTTCCCGAAGGACAGACATAAGAGCGAAATGAATCACATGCCGGCCAGATCAAGTGTCCAGCGGTAGTCTTTGGGCTAGCGAGGACTCCGGTGAACGAGGCTGTAGCGGACTACTATCGCTCGAGCCGAGACTACATTTCCCCATATGAGAGGCTGCCAAGGATAAACAACTAGTTTGTCGGATCCCTCATACCAAGCATTTCAATCATACCATAATATGCCCGATGTGAGTAAATACAACAAGGCATCACAACAAAACTCTACAACTCAAGTACTTTATTTAAGAGGCTCAGGAGCCATACATGCTATAGTCATACAGGTGGGGTCACATGACCCAACACTCAAATCATACAATCATACAAGCACATGCGGAAGCAAACTAGTGCAATACAGACTCTAGAAAGAAAAGAAAGCTTGTTGGAGCCTTTCTATCTACAATGGCCCTTCACAAGTCTTAGATCGCCACAGGTGGCTAGTTCACTAAATCGAAGTCAATATCTACATAGAATCCGTCGGAGGGTAGTATTGTCCTCTGAAAAACATTAATTAAGCAAACATGAGTACAAAGGTACTCAGCAAGTCTTCTACAGAATCCTATCATACATGCACATTCTCAAGGAAGGAAGTGGAGTTATTTGCGACAAGCCAGCTTTGACTCTTGGCTAAGCTATCCTCGTGACACCACTTTGTAAAGCATTTGTCGTACAGTCCACTAATCACCATCACAATACTCCACCGTGGATCCTCTCTCGTCATCCACGAGAGGGCCATCCTGATACTCACACTATCTTGAGGCTTTTAGTAGTATCCATTTACTTGTCTATGAACTGATATAGGTAACCCGAAGTCCTTCTCCGTGGACACGGCTATTGAATAGATCATATTAAACCCTGCGGGGTGTACTTCTTCACCTGCGCTCTCACCACTTACCGCCGTTTACGACATGTACTCGGCAACCTTCAGCGGAAGCCCAGCGTGGGTGTCGGCCAGACCTACCTAAACACTCAAGTCCCTAGTCCGGGTTTATCGCCTATTCGGGTTCCATCCATGAGAGTCGGCGAGGTTTCCCATACAGCCCGAGCGATGTGTGCAGGGTTCGAGATACCAAGCGGGCACTTTCGGTACAGAGACCCGCGTGCCTACCATAACACAACCCACCCCTAAGGTCAGCGTTGCGTCGGCATTGACATACTACAAACACGAAACTACTTGCAACTCCGGACTAAGAACAAGGGTGGTTAAGAAGCGAGAGGTCCATTGGTTTCGGGCCCAATGCGTGGTAGTAGCTGATTCATGGATCACAAACACAGATCTCAGTTCTTAGGATCGGCTTCAATGAAACAACCCACCATGTACTCCTACATGGCCTCTCATCGATACCTTTACCAAATCGTGTTCAACACTTTCACTCTCGAACCAACACAACCTTTCACTCCGGTTCATCATCCCGATGAGCGGACGACACAACTCTAAGCATAGCAAGCATAGCATGGTAGGAATCACAAACATGGCTCAATCAACTCCTACACATACTAGTGGGTTTCATCTAATTCTTGTGGCAATGACAGGTCATGCAAAGGAAGTGGGTTCAACTACCGCAGCACACAACAGTTTGAATCGCGTTGTCTTAATGCGATGCGAGAAGCGAAGCGAGAACATGGGTTTGTATCGAAATGATCAATGAGTTGCTTGCACGATGGGCGGGGTGAAATCACGCCCTTGGATGGATAGTCGAGGTTATCCTCGAGCGAGAACCTATCATGAAAGCACAGAAAGTAAACACACATGACAATATGCAACAATATGATGCATGCTATGACATGGCAATATGGATGTGTGTTGGCCTAATGCAAGCTGAAATAACGGGAATGAACTCATTTGAATCAAGATTCAAATGATAGCTCATTGAGTTAGTCCTAAAGGTGCATTATCTTATTCTGGTTAAACAGCATAGTTAACTTGCTTTAACATGCATGAAACCTGTACCAATGGATAGAGTGGATTTTTCGATAATTTTTCATATATAAATCTTTGCATTTGGAGTTATAGATTAAAAGTTATAAGCATTTGAAATTTGAATTATATTGGAATTTACTATATAAAATAAATCCAGAATTGAATTAATCGTCGACCATCGTCGACATGTGTCGAAGTCAACGAGGGGCGTCGAGTCAAACTGACGATGGGTCCGCATGTCAGAATAATTAACTTAACTAAAGTTTAATTAAATCTAACCTATTTAGTTAGCGAGGCTGGGCCCATTTATCGATGACTTGTTGGGGTCAGCGGGCCTGATGGTCAATGTCACGTCGGCTGCCACGGCGACTAACCTTGGCGAGCCAACCTGGCGGAGGGAGTGTGTTTGGCGATTCGGCGACCAAGCGAGTCGCGGAAGGTAGCTCTGGTAGCTAGGAGCAACCAGCGTCTCTTGGTGGAGTTAGTTGGGGTCGGGGTGGCGGAGTTGGCGCGGCGGACGAGCTAAGCGGCCGCCGAGGTTCGACAGCAGCGGGCTTGGGTTAGAGGCTCGGTGAGGTCTGGGGAAGTACATGGGCAGACCCTTGGGGTGCGGTGAGTCTGCGGACACCATGGGGTGGCGGAGGGTGGCCAGAACACGTCGGCGACGAGCTCCACCGGCCAGTCTTGGTGAGCGTGGCTCGGTTGCTCGTTGCTCGGTAGAGAGAGAGGAAGGGGAGTTAGGTAGGCTCACAGGCGGCGTGTAGAAACCCTCGTCGAGTCGGGGATGAACCGGGCGGCGGCGGCGAAAGGATCTCCAGTGACGGCGAGCTCGGTCGAGTCGGTGAGATGGGCTCGGGGCACTAGGCGGCGGGACTCGGCTGGCTAGGGGTAGTGGGGTCTTGGCGGAGCTCCTGGACATGGTGCGGAGGGACACGGACGGCGGGGAGCCACGACTCTGGCGGTGGTCGGTGGCGGTGGCGTCGGCCAAGCGGGGAGCTCGAAGGAGAGGAACAAGGCGGAGGGGAGTGTCGGGGGTTCGGGGAGAGAGAGGAGGTCGGTCCTCGTCGGCAATTTGCGAAGGAAGCGGCGGCGACAGTGCGTGGCACCCGGCGGTGCCGCCGCCGAGCACTGGCTACTGCTGGCCCGAGCCAAGCAGCTCATTGGCCAGACTCTTTGAGGCTGGGCAGGGCAGTGGGCAGGTGAGGCGTCGAGTAAGGTTTTCTGCTTTTAATCTTTTCTAATTTCCTGCAACTTTGTGGGGTTTTCTAAAATACCAAAACTGTTTTAAAATCACCAAAATGCTCCTGGTCCCTTGTTGGAATATTTCCAACATGAAACATTTAGTTTGGCAATTTTGAACATTTAAAATATTTTGTATAATTTAAAATGCTCAAGTTCAAAACTTGTGAATTAATCCAAGGACCTTTGGTTGACCTAGAAAATGATACACCTCCTTTGACATAGGTTTTGAACCAAAGCAAAGAGGATGAGCATTTTGAAGGGCATTTCAGGTTCATTGAAATAATTTTAGTAAACCCTAGTTGAATTAAGGGGGTGTTACGGGGTTTCTGCCTTCCCCATTTCAAATTCAAATGAAATTTAAACATGATGCACACCCTAATGCATGGTCTAAGCGGGATGTGACAACTCACCCCACTCAAAAGAATCTCGTCCGAGATTTAGGATCTATTCGAAAAGGTGGGATACTCAAGTCGAGGCGATCCTCCCTTTCCCAAGTTGCTTCTTGCTCGGAATGGTTTGACCATTGAACCTTTAGAAACTTGATATTCCGGCGTCGGGTAGTGCGCTCGGCTTGATCGAGATCTGAGCGGGATATTCTCGATAGGTGAGGTTATCTTGGAGATCAAGCGTTTACGTGGTCCACTCCACGGATAGGATCCGAGAAGCGCGCTGAGTTGGGAAGCGTGGAAGACATCATGGACTCTGGAAGATCGGAGGTAGTTCAATTGGTAGGCAACTTCTCCTCGTTTGGCAAGAATGCGAAAGGGTCCAATGTAACGAGGCCAACTTGCCTTTGATACGAATCGATGGGTTCCCTTCAAAGGTAACCCGAAGGTAAGCCTTCTCGCCAATTTCATAAGTCATCGGCTTATGCTTGCGGTCATATTGGCTCTTTTGGCGAGATTGGGCTGTTTTCAATTTCTCACGAACAACGAACCTGCTCTTACGCTTCTGAATCATATCCGGGCCAAAAGTTGTCTCTCCCGGTTTGACCCGATTAAGAGGCGTTCGACATTTCCGTCCATAAAGAACTTGAAAGGGCTTTGCCCGGCTGGCTTGATAACTATTGTTATAAGCGAACTTCGGCGAATGGAAGGCATTTCTCCCAATTCATGCGAAAGAGATGATGAAGCTTCGAAGCATATCCTCTAGGATTTGATTGACTCGTTCTACTTGACCACTTGATTGGGGATGGAAGCGGTGCTAAAGGAAGCGAGTTCCCATAGCGTTTGAAACTTTCCCAAAATCGAGAGGTGAAGAGACTTCCACGGTGCGAGTTAATCTCTAATGGAACACCATGAAGAGACACTATTAGAGATGTACAAATCAGCTAGCTGGCTAGCGGTTATACTCTCACGAGCGGGTAGGAAGTGGGCTACTTTGGAAGGCGATCGGCGACAACGAAGATAGCATTATTCCCTCTCTTGGTCTGAAACCCGGTAATGAAATCCATACCGATTTTATCCCATTTCCATTCAGGAATTTCCAAAGGTTGAAGGGTACCGGCAGGCCGTTGATGCTCTGCTTTAACTTTCGACTGACAGGACGTCGCAATTAGCAATGTATTGAGCGATTTCTCTCTTCATCCTAGTCCACCAAAACCTCTGGCGTAGGTCTTGATACATTTAGTACTACGGGATGAATGGTGAGAGGAGAGTCATGAGCTTCCTTAAGGATCAATCGCCTCAGGTTTGCACCTTAGGGACCACTAGGCGGTCTCAAAGAACACGACACCTTGTTCATCAATGGAGAAACAATCTGCGACTCCTTTCTTGATGTTTCTCCGATCGGGAGATTCCGGATCTACATACGTGCTTTGATGATCTGATCCGTAAGGTAGGTTTCGCCACCGGGGTGGAAAGGAATCCTCGAGGAACAATGTGAAGATTAAACTTACGAAATTCCTCGTGGAGAAATGGTTGACTTTGTTGTAACATCAGATTGTTACAATAAGATTTGCGACTTAGTCGTCAGCCATGACATTAGCCTTGCACAGGGTGTAGGATATTCCTAAGTGAAATCTGTAATCAACTCGACCCAGCGTCTTTGCACGAGATTCAAATCCGGTTGGGTGAAGATATATTTCAGACTTTGGTGATCGGTGTAGATTTATAGCGATTACCCGAAGGTAATGTCGCCAGGTTTTGAGTGCATGAACCCTGCTGCAAGCTCTAGATGCGTGTGTGGGATAGTTATCCTCATGTGGGCCTTAGCTGTCGAAGCGTGAGGCAATCACATAGCGATCTTGCATGAGTATGCAACCTAGTCCTTGTCGCGCGTCATAATAGATAATAAAGTCCTTAGAAATCTGGTGGAACAAATGCGGGAGGCGGATGTCGAGCGTCTTTTCAGTTCTGAAAGCTGAACTTCGCCTTTGTGGCGTCCATTCGAACTTTTATCTTTCTTGAGGAGTTCGGTTAGAGGTTTAGCAACTTTAGAAATTCTCGGCGAAGCGGCAATAGCTTCGCTAAGCAGAAACTCGAAACTTGACCGATTCAGGTGGAGTCAATCAGGGCGGCTTGAACTTCGCTTCGGGATTGACAGCAATGCCCTTACGGAGATTACATGTCCTAGATAGGTCACTTACGGTAACCAAATTCACACTTAGAGAATTTGGCATAAAGGCGGTGCTCTCGAAGTTTCATCAATACTAGCCTTAGATGTTGGCATGTTCTTCCTCATTCTTGGAGTAGATGAGTATATCATCGAGGTATACCACGAATTTATCCAAATACTCCATGAAGATTGAGTTCATTAACCGAGAGAAGGTGGCTGGAGCATTGGTTAATCCGAAGGACATGACGGTGTACGTCTTGGCCATAACGAGTAACAAAGGCCGTTTTAGGAATGTCCCGTTCTTGATTTTGATTTGATGGTAGCCCAACCTCAAATCCATCTTGGAAAAATGAGGATCAGCGAGCTGATCATACGGATCGTTGATCACAGGGAGGCGGATACTTGTTCTTGATAGTGACCAAATTGGCGGTCGGTAATCTACAACCATCCGATCCGTACCATCCTTCTTCTTGACGAAGAGGCCAGGGGCAAGCCCATGGAGATGAACTAGGGCGGATGAAACCTTTTGCAAGGACTCATCGAGTTGTTTCTTAAGTTCAGCTAGTTCTGGGGTGCCATCTTATAAGGTCTTCTAGAGATTGGGGCGGTTAGGGAACAAGATCTATCACGAACTCGACATCCTGTCGGGTGGAACACTGGCAGTTCCTCGAGAAAAACATCCGGAAATCACGGACTACGGAATATCTTGAGGTGCGGAAGGGGTTGGCATTTAAGGAGTAAAGCTGGCGCTTAGACACTCGGGTTAAAACATTCACTGTCTTGCCGAAGGATGGGTAAGTTGAGCAGTTCTAGTAGAGCAATCAATCTTAGCATAATGGGCTGACATCGGTCCATACCCAAGATGATGTTTATGTCAGGACTTAAGAGCTATTAGAGATGCAAGAAAGACTAATCAGTCGACAAAATTTCATTCCATGACTTATTCTAGAGGTTTGCCATCTAGAACCGGAGTTTAATTTCCATGGAGGTAGGCATGTCACGAGAATGTGGTGTTGTGCAATCGAGCATAGCTCTCGAAATAAATGAATGAGATGCTCGATATCAAAAAACGGTTGCGGATGGCAATTAACAAGAAAGCGTGCCGAGGGGCGGCGTTGGGATCCTCATAGGTCTCTTGGTGAAACATAATTGACATGGCCACGGCGGTGGCAAGCTGGTTTAACATAGGGCACCTTTCTGCTTTGGCTTGCCATGACCAGCAGACTTTCCAACTTGATTGGGGTTGTTACAGGGACACTCTCGGATATAGTGGCCCGTCTCTCACACTTGAAACAAGTTATCACATTTGGGCGTGGAGCAGCATTAGCGATGGGGCCTCCATAAGTCTTGGGTGGAAAATCTGCTGGTTGGGCGGCGCCTCAAAGGATGGCCTCGGGGTGAACACAGGTGGTAAGCGTATGTTGGAACCCAAACCGGCGCTCACGGGATCGAGGCGGATGAAGATCGAGAATCACGGATGTGCTTATGAAGCCTCAAAATCAATCTGTCCGGTTGGTAGTGATAGCCTTATTGACTAACCGGAAGAGGTACACTCATGCGAGACGGAGATCTCGGCGTAGCTCGGGGCTAAGTCCTTGCGGAACCTTGCACCTTCTTGGCATCGGTAGAAACTTCTTGGGAGCATAACGTGCTAACCTCCCAAATTCACGGTGTGGCATCCTTGTCAGCCTACCTTGGGTGAAAGCTACGAGAATTCCTCACGTTTGCGGTCCATAAGACCTTACGGAATATGATGCTCACGGAGGCGGCAATTCAGCCCAAGTTGTAACTTGTCCAACGGACGCATAGCCTCATAATTCTCCCACGAGAGACTAGCGGGGCCTTCAAGATGATAAGCGGCAAAGGTAACCTTGACCTCAGCCACGTTGGCGGAGCGCAGCTTGTGGTGGATCTTTGCGAAGCCAATCATCAGCGTCGAGAGGCTCGGCGGAATATTTGAACTTTGGGGGATACAGCTTGACGAAGTCGTTGAGTGAAACCACATCATTTCTTGGCTGGCGTGCGGTGTTTTGTTCAATCCGCTCCAGTAAGCGGTTGGTTTCACGCTTATTGCGTTCTGCTTCCAGCATAACCTCGGCCAAAGATGGCGGTTGCGGCAGATTCACATTTCTGGCTGCACTAGCTTCTCCCTGCTCCGGAGCAGCAGGAGTGTTGTGAGTGTTGACCATCACAGGGAGACAAAGCAAAGGTTTAAACCAGGATGGCAGAATTTAACAAGGAAGTGCGGAAGGTAATGGATAGCATGGAATGCAAAGATGTTCATCCGTATGACATGGTAATATAAAACTGCCATATATATATATACCAGCGGTCATACACACCATTCATAGTTTAGTACAAGCTGACGGTACAACTATAAGGAAAGGCGTTACATCTCATCGGAAGCATTCCAACTCCTATACATTATTTTCTACACTTAGGAGCGATACACACTAAGTCATATTCCACGAGTCACGCATGAGACGGTGGAAACACAACTATTACCATACTAGGAATACTACTACTATCTCGGGCAGCTCCATAGTAGTCCTCATAGAAGTCACCACCCAAGCACGGAAGTGGAACATGATCGTCAGGAAGCAGACAATCACAGTGGGGCACATGGACCATAAGGACTCGGATGTGGCCGTGGTCCAACAAGCAGTGGCAGGCAGGCCCACGAGGAGGTGATGCCTCAACCTCACGCCACTCCATAAAGTCTGGCAGACTCGCCCTTACAGAGTACAAGTCCCTCATGTCCATATATCCGGCTTGCACGGCAGTGCAAACCTAGTCGAGTAGCCAGTGGTCGAGCGGGCATTAAAAAGCTCCATACGCAAGGCCGGTTCTCACGGTCCTTGTCCTCCAACATCTCATTAGTAGTGCGAAGGTGAGTCCTCATGGGATGCATCGCTGTACAAACCACAGGTAGCCATGCGCCCGAGGGGAGGATCTTGGCATGTAGCGAAAATCGGTGTTCAAGATTCAAATGATAGCTCATTGAGTTAGTCCTAAGGTGCATTATCTTATTCTGGTTAAACAGCATAGTTAACTTGCTTTAACATGCATGAAACCTGTACCAATGGATAGAGTGGATTTTTCGATAATTTTTCATATATAAATCTTTGCATTTGGAGTTATAGATTAAAAGTTATAAGCATTTGAAATTTGAATTATATTACGGAATTTACTATATCAAAATAAATCCGAAATTGAATTAATCGTCGACCATTCGACATGACGTCGAAGTCAACGAGGGCGTCAGGTCAAACTGAGTGGGTCCCGCATGTCGAGTAATTAACTTAAAGTTTAATTAAACTAACCTATTTAGTTAGCGAGGCTGGGCCCCATTTATCGATGACTTTGGGGGTCACGGGCCCGATGGTCAATTCCGTCGGCTACGGCGACTAACCGCCGCGAGCCAGCGGAGGAATGTGTTTGGCGATTCCGCGACCAAGCGAGTCGCGGAAGGTAGCTCTGGGTAGCTAGGAGCAACGCGTTCTTGGTGGAGTTAGTTGGGGTCGGGGTGGCGGAGTTGGCGCGGTGACGAGCTGGCGGCCGGGGGTTGACAGCAGCGGCTTGGGTTAGAGGGCTCGGTGAGGTCGGGAGTACATGGGCAGACCCCTTGGGTGCGGTGAGTGCGGACACCATGGGGTGGCGGAGGGTGACGGAGCCGTCGGAGAGCTCCGCAGGGCGTCTTGGTGAGCGTGGCTCGGTTGCTCGTTGCTCGGGAAAGAGGAAGGGAGTTAGAGTGGCTCACGGCGGGTGTAAAACCCTCGTGGTCGGGGATGAACGGGAGGCGGC
>JAHIAM010005900.1:0-44779 GCA_021605205.1 Aegilops longissima
GAAGGAAATATGCCCTAGAGGCAATAATAAAGTTATTATTTATTTCCTTATATCATGATAAATGTTTATTATTCATGCTAGAATTGTATTAACGGAAACATAATACATGTGTGAATACATAGACAAGCAGATAGTCACTAGTATGCCTCTACTAGACTAGCTCATTAATCAAAGATGGTTATGTTTCCTAACCATAGACATGTGTTGTCATTTGATTAATGGGATCACATCATTAGGAGAATGATGTGATTGACATGACCCATTCCGTTAACAGCACTTGATCGTTTAGTATATTGCTATTGCTTTCTTCATGACCTATACATGTTCTGTAACTATGAGATTATGCAACTCCGTTTACGGAGGAACACTTTGGGTACTACCAAGCGTCTAGCATGCTGGGTGATTATAAAGGAGTACTCTGGTGTCTCCAAAGGTACATGTTGGGTTGGCGTATTTGAGATTAGGTTTTGTCACTCCGATTGTCGGAGAGGTATCTCTGGGCCTTCTCGGTAATACACATCACATAAGCCTTGCAAGCATTGCAACTAATGAGTTAGTTGTGAGATGATGTATTACGGAGCGAGTAAAGAGACTTGCGGTAGCGAGATTGAACTAGGTATTGGATACGACGATCGAATCTCGGGTAAGTAACTATACCGATGACAAAGGGAACAACGTATGTCGTTATGCGGTTTGACCGATAAAGATCTTCGTAGAATATGTAGGAACCAATATGGGCATCGAGGTTCCGCTATTGGTTATTGACCGAGAATGGTTCTAGGTCATGTCTACATAGTTCTCGAACCCGTAGGGTCCTTGCTTAACGTTTCGATGTGGTTTATTATGAGTTTATAAGTTTTGATGTACGAAGGTTGTTGAGTCCGGATGTGATCACGGACATGGCGAGCGAGTCTCGAAATGGTCGAGACATAAAGATTGATATATTGGAAGCCTATGTTTGGACTTGGGAAGGTTCGGATGAAAACAGGATTTTACTGGGAACACGGGGGTTACGGAACCCCGAAGTCAATGGGCCTTGATGGGCCATAAGGGAGAAGAGGAAGGGCGGCCGGGGGCAGGCGCGCCCCCTCCTCTAGTCCGAATAGGACAAGGAGAGGCGGCCCCTTCCTCTTCCCCCCCAATCCTAATCCAACTAGGAAGGGGAGTCCTACTCGGTGGGAGTAGGACTCCTCAGCCAGCCCTAGGGCTGGCCGCCCCCCTTGCTCCTTTATATCTGAGGCGGGGGCACCCATGACACACAAGTTGATCTCGGATCGTTCCTTAGCCGTGTCGGTGCCCCCTCCACCATATTCCACCCGGTCATATCGTCACGGAGCTTAGGCAAAGCCTGCGCGGTGAAGTCATATCGTCGCGAGCTTAAGCGAAGCCCTGCGTCGGTGGAGCATCATCATCGTCCTGCGCCGTCGTCTTGTGAAACTCATCCCGGCGCTTTGCTGGATCGGGCCGGGGATCGTCATCGAGCTGAGCGATGTGCTGAAACGGAGGTGCGTCGTCGTTCGGTACTTGGATCGGTCGGATCGTGAAGGCGTCGACTACATCAACAGCGTTGTTATAGCGCTTCGCTTCGGTCTCACGAGTGCGTGGACGGACACTCTCCCTCTCGTTGCTATGCCATCACCATGGTCTTGCGTGTGCGTAGGAAATTTTTGAAATTACTCGTTCCCCCAGTGGCATCGAGCCTGGTTTTATGCGTTGATGTCATATGCGAGTAGAACACAAGTGAGTTGTGGGCGATATAAGTCATCTGCTTACCAGCATGTCATACTTTGGTTGGCGGTATTGTGAGATGAAGCGGCCGGACCGACATTACAGCGTGCGCTTCTGGCGAGACTGGTTTCACCGCTTGAGCACTAGTTGCTTAAAGGTGACGGCGGTGTCTGTCTCTCTCACTTTAGTTGAACCGAGTGTGGCTCGCCGGTCCTTGCGAAGGTTAAAACAGCACCAACTTGACAAACTATCGTTGTGGTTTTGATGCGTAGGTAAACGGTTCTTGCTCAGCCCGTAGCAGCCCGTAAAACTTGCAACAACAAAGTAGAGGGCGTCTAACTTGTTTTTGCAGGGCATGTTGTGATGTGATGTGGTCAAGGCGTGATGCTATATTTTATTGTATGAGATGATCATGTTTTGTAACGAGTTATCGGCAATTGGCGAGAGCCATATGGTTGTCGCTTTATTGTATGAAATGCAAGCGCCATGTAATTGCTTTACTTTATCACTAAGCGATAGCGATAGTCGTAGAAGCAATAGTTGGCGAGGCGACAACGATGCTACGATGGAGATCAAGGTGTCGGCGCGGTGGCGATGGTGATCATGGCGGTGCTTGATGGAATCACAAGCACAAGATGATGATGACCATATCATATCACTTATATTGATTGCATGTGATGTTTATCCTTTATGCATCTTATCTTGCTTTGATTGGCGGTAGCATTATAAGATGATCTCTCACTAAAATTATCAAGAAGTGTTCTCCACAGTATGCACCGTTGCGAAAGTTCTTCGTCTTTGAGACACCACGTGATGATCGGGTGTGATAGGCTCTCGTTCAAATACAGCGGGTGCAAAACAGTTGCGCCGCGAATACTCGAGGTTAAACTTGGCGAGCCTAGCATATAGCAGATATGGCCTCGGAACACGGAGACCAAAAGGTCGAGCGTGAATCATATAGTAGATATGATCAACATAGTGATGTTCACCATTGAAACTACTCCATCTCACGTGATGATGGGACATGGTTTAGTTGATTTGGATCACGTAATCACTTAGATGACTAGAGATGTCTGTCTAAGTGGGAGTTTTAATATGATTAATTAAACTTAAATTTATCATGAACTTAGTACTGATAGTATTTTGCTTGTCTATGTTTCTTTGTAGATAGATGGCTCGTCTTTGTTGTTCCGTTGAATTTTAATCGTTCCTTGAAAGCAAAGTTGAAAGATGATGG
Organism: Aegilops longissima; assembly: GCA_021605205.1. Taxonomy (NCBI): domain Eukaryota; kingdom Viridiplantae; phylum Streptophyta; class Magnoliopsida; order Poales; family Poaceae; genus Aegilops; species Aegilops longissima. The sequence goes on from JAHIAM010005900.1 coordinate 2,966, forward strand.
TAGCAATTACGGACTGGGTCCGTAAACGAGGATTATCCTCATTGCTGCATAGAAAATTACGTCTGGAAGCACCGCTGGGTGCGAACCTCTGCTGAGAACAACGCGAGAAGTTGTGAGCGTCTGGCGAGCAAAGTGATGACTACTCTATAGTTCGATTGTGCCATGCTACGGCTTAGAACGGGTCTTCAACGGCGTTTTGAGCGTCATGGAGCATATGAGATGTTCAGGAGTTGAAGTTAATATTTCAAGCAAATGCCGGATTGAGAGATATGAAGTCTCAATAAGTTCTATAGCTGCAAGATGGAGAGAATAGTTACATCGGTGAACATATACTCAAAATGTGCAGGTATAATAATCACTTGATTCAATGGGAGTTACTCTTCCGGATGATAGTGTCATTGTGAAATTCTCCAATCACTGCCACCAAGCTACAAGAGCTTCGTGATGAACTATAATATGCAAGGGATGACCAAAACAATTCGAGCTCTTAGCATGATGCTAAAAGCAGCGGAGGTAGAAATCAGAAAGAGCATCAAGTGTTGATGGTCAACAAGACCACTAGTTTCAAGAAAAAGGGCAAAGGAAGAAGAAGAGGAACTTCAAAAGAACAGCAAGAAAGTTGCTGCTCAAGAGAAGAAACCAAGTGCGGACCTAAGCACTGGCAGAGTGTTTTCTTGCAAAGCAAGCTGGACCTTTGAGCGGAACTGCCCCAAGTATTTGGCGGATAAGAAGGATGGCAAGGTGATCAAAGGTATATGTGATATACATGTTATTGATGTGTACCTTACTAATACTATGCATTAGTACACGGGTATTTGATCTGGTTACATTGCTAATATTTGCAACTCGAAGCAGGAACTACGGATAGCGAAGATTGGCTAAGGGCGAGGTGGCGATCTTGCGTGGGAAATGGTTCCAAAGTCGATGTGATCGCGATCGACGCGCTACCTCTACATCTACCATCGGGATTAGTTTTAGACCTAAATAATTGTTATTTGGTGCGTTAAGCATGAACATTATATCTGGATCTTGTTTGATGCGAGGCGGTTATTCATTTAAAACGAGAGAATAATGGTTGTTCTATTTATATGAATAATATCTTTTATGGTCATGCACCCTTGAAGAGTGGTCTATTTTATTGAATCTCGATAGTAGTAATACACATATTCATAGTGTTGAAACCAAAAGATGTAGAGTTGATAATGATAATGCAACTTATTTGTGGCACTTGCCGTTTGGGTCATATCGATTGTAAAAGCATGAAGAAACTCCATCTTGATGGACTTTTGGAATCCTTGATTATGAATCACTTGGTACTTGCGAACCGTGCCTCATGGGCAAGATGACTAAAACGCCGTTCTCGGAACTATGGGCGAGCAACTGATTTGTTGGAAATCATACATCTTGATGTTTGTGGTCAATGAATGTTGAGGCCTTGGCGGTATCGTTATTTTCTCACCTTCACGGATGATTTGAGCAGATATGGGTATATCTACTTAATGAAACACAAATCTGAAACATTTGAAAAGTTCAAAGAATTTCAGAGTGAAGTGGAAAATCATCGTAACAAGAAAATAAAATTTCTGATCTGATCGTGGAGGAGAATATTTGAGTTCTGAGTTTGGTTTACATTTGAAACAATGCGGAATAGTTTAGCAACTCCATACCGGAACACCACGGAGAAATGGTGTGTCGAGCATCGTGTCGTACTTTACTTGATATGGTGCGATCTATGATGTCTCTTCTGATTTACTGCTATCGTTTTGGGGATATGCTTTAGAGGCGGCCGCATTCACGTTAAATAGGGCACCATCAAACTCCGTTGAGGCGACACCTTATGAACTGTGGTTTGGCAAGAAACCAAAGTTGTCGTTTCTTAAAGTTTGGGGCTGCGATGCTTATGTGAAGAAACTTCAACGGATAAGCTCGAACCCAAATCGAATGTGTCTTCATAGGATACCCAAAGGAGACTGTTGGGTACACCTTCTATCACAGATCTGAAGGCAAGATTTTCGTTGCTAAATTCGGATCCTTTCTAGAAAAGAGTTTCTCTCGAAAGAAGTGAGTGGGAGGAAAGTAGAACTTGATGAGATAAGCTGTATCTGCTCCCTTATTGGAAGGTAGTTCATCACAAGAAATGGTTCTGTGACAACTACACCAATTAGTGAGGAAACTAATGATGTTGATCATGAAACTTGAGATCAAGTTACTCTTGAACTCGTGGGTCAACGAGTAAAATCGCACGAGTGGTATGGTAATCCTATTACGGAAGTCATGTTACTTGACCATGGCGAACCTACAAACTATGAAGAAGCGATGGTGAGCCAGATTCCATAAAATGGCTGGAAGCCATGAAATCTGAGATGGGATCCATGTATGAAAACAAAGTATGGACTTTGGTTGACTTGCCGATGATCGGCAAGCCATTGAGAATAAATGGATCTTTAAGAAGAAGGTGGCGTGATGGTAATGTAGCTGTCTATAAAGCTCGACTTGTTGCGAAAGGTTTCGACAAGTTCAAGGGGTTGACTACGATGAGACTTTCTCACCCGTGGCGATGCTTAAGTCTGTCCGAATCATGTTAGCAATTGCGCATTTTATGATTATGAAATTTGGCAAATGGATGTAAAACTGCATTCTTGAATGGATTTCTAGAAGAAGAGTTGTATATGATGCAACGAGAAGGTTTTGTTGATCAAAGGGTGCTAACAAAGTGTGCAAGCTCCAGCGATCAATTTATGGTGCAGTGCAAGCCTCTCGGAGTTGGAATAAGCGCTTTGATAGTGTGATCAAAGCATATGGTTTATCTGAGACTTTTGGAAGCTTTGTATTTACAAGAAAGTGAGTGGGAGCTCTGTAGCATTTACGATATTATATGTGGGCGACATATTATTGATTGGAAATGATATAGAATTCTGGATAGCATAAAGGATACTTGAATAAAAGTTTTTCAATGAAAGACCTCGGTGAAGCTGCTTACATATTGGGCATCAAGATCTATAGAGATAGATCAAGGCGCTTAATTGGACTTTCACAAAGCACATACCTTGATAAAGTTTTGAAAAAGTTCAAAATGGATCGAGCAAAGAAAGGTTTTTACTGTATTACAAGGTGTAGATTGAGTCGGACTCAATGCCCGACCACAGCGAAGATAGAGAAAATGAAAGATGTTCCTATGCTTGACCATAGGCTCTATCATGTATGCAATCTTGTGTACCAGACTGACGTATGCTTAGCGATAAGCTTGGCGGGAAGGTACCAAAGTAATCGAGTGGATCCTTTGGACAGCGGTCAAGAACATCTGAAATACGAAAAGGACTAAGGATATGTTTTCGTATATGGAGGTGACAAAGAGCTAGTCGTAAATGGTTACGTCGATGCAAGCTTTGACACTGATCGAGACGATTCTAAATTACAAACCGGATCGTGTTTTTATTAAGCGGTGGAGCTGTCGGTTGGTGCAGTTCTAAACAAAGCGTCGTGGCGGGATCTACATGTGAGCGGAGTACATAGCTGCTTGAAGCAGCAAATGAAGATGCGGATGAAAGAGTTCATTTCCGATCTAGGTGTCATACCTAGTGCATCGGGACCAATGAAGATCTTCGTGACAATCTTGGTGCAATTGCCTTGGCAAAGGAATCCAGATTTCACAAGAGGACCAAGCATATCAAGAGGCGCTTCAATTCCATTGGGACCAAGTCAAGTGGGAGACATAGAGATTTGCAAGATACATACGGATCTGAATATTTGCGGACCCGTTGACTAAGCCTCTTCCACGAGCAAAACATGATCAGCACCAAGACTCCATGGGTGTTAGAATCATTCTTGTGTAATCTAGATTATTGACTCTAGTGCAAGTGGGAGGCTGAAGGAAATATGCCCTAGAGGCAATAATAAAGTTATTATTTATTTCCTTATATCATGATAAATGTTTATTATTCATGCTAGAATTGTATTAACGGAAACATAATACATGTGTGAATACATAGACAAGCAGATAGTCACTAGTATGCCTCTACTAGACTAGCTCATTAATCAAAGATGGTTATGTTTCTAACCATAGACATGTGTTGTCATTTGATTAATGGGATCACATCATTAGGAGAATGATGTGATTGACATGACCCATTCCGTTAGCTTAGCACTTGATCGTTTAGTATATTGCTATTGCTTTCTTCATGACCTATACATGTTCTGTAACTATGAGATTATGCAACTCCGTTTACGGAGGAACACTTTGGGTACTACCAAGCGTCTGGCGTAAGCTGGGTGATTATAAAGGAGTACTACGAGGTGTCTCCAAAGGTACATGTTGGGTTGGCGTATTTGAGATTAGGTTTTGTCACTCCGATTGTCGGAGAGGTATCTCGGGCCTTCTCGGTAATACACATCACATAAGCCTTGCAAGCATTGCAACTAATGAGTTAGTTGTGAGATGATGTATTCGGAGCGAGTAAAGAGACTTGCGGTAACAAGATTGAACTAGGTATTGGATACAAACGATCGAATCTCGGGTAAGTAACATACCGATGACAAAGGGAACAACGTATGTCGTTATGCGGTTTGACCGATAAAGATCTTCGTAGAATATGTAGGAACCAATATGGGCATCAGGTTCGCTATTGGTTATTGACGAGAATGGTTCTAGGTCATGTCTACATAGTTCTCGAACCCGTAGGGTCCCTTGCAACAACGTTTCGATATGAGTTTATTATGAGTTTATAAGTTTTGATGTACGAAGGTTGTTGAGTCCGGATGTGATCATGGACATGACGAGGAGTCTCGAAATGGTCGAGACATAAAGATTGATATATTGGAAGCCTATGTTTGGACTTGGAAGGTTCGGATGAAAACAGGATTTCTGGAACAGGGGTTACGGAACCCCGAGAAGTCAATGGGCCTTGATGGGCCATAAGGGAGAAGAGGAAGGGCGGCCGGGGCAGGCGCGCCCCCCCCTCTGGTCGAATAGGACAAGGAGAGGCGGCGCCCCTTCCCTCTTCCCTTCCCAATCCTAATCCAACTAGGAAGGGAGTCCTACTCCGGTGGGAGTAGGACTCCTCGGCAGCCTATGGCTGGCCCCCCCCTTGCTCCTTTATATCACGAGGCGGGGGCACCCATGACACACAAGTTGATCTCGGATCGTTCCTTAGCCGTGTCGGTGCCCCCTCCACCATATTCCACCCGGTCATATCGTCGCGGAGCTTAAGTGAAGCCCTGCGCGATGAAGTCATATCGTCGCGGAGCTTAAGCGAAGCCTGCGTCGGTCGAGCATCATCATCGTCCTGCGCCGTCGTCTTGTGAAACTCATCCCGCAGCTTTCTTTGGATCGGGCCGGGGATCGTCATCGAGCTGAGCGTGTGCTTTGAACACGGAGGTGCCGTCGTTCGGTACTTGGATCGGTCGGATCGTGAAGGCGTCGACTACATCAACAGCGTTGTTATAGCGCTTCCGCTTACGGTCTCACAGTGCGTGGACATACACTCTCCCTCTCGTTGCTATGCCATCACCATGATCTTGTGTGTGCGTAGGAATTTTTTGAAATTACTACGTTCTCCAACAAGTTCAACAAAGTAGAAGCAATGCAAAGCATCAGTTGCAAGATATGTGCGAGCAATGTAACCTTGGAAAGTTAGAGCAAGTACCTTGATGGGTGAATAAGATAGGGCATCTTCCTCGACTCCTCCACTAAGGGAGCTACATTGACTTAGGTCTCCCTCTAGCTCGAGAATCTTTGTTAGGATCATATTACGAGCATGAATCTGTAGGTGGAGGCGTTTGCATTGCATTGCATCGGACTTGATTTGGTCCCTTAATGCCAAGTTTGATAGCCATGGCATTGTTACGATTTATTCTTTTCATGCAGCGCAAGCTCATAATCATTATGATGTTGTTAGAATCTGAGATTCATGAAAACATAAAAAGTAGTCAGATTATCTATGGAATGCATTGCGGATTCAACTCGGAGAGTGTCTCCCTATAAACCCTGCATATGCAAAGTTCACCTCCCCAACCGTCTTGACCGGACCACACTGCGAAATACAAACCCTTATGTCTCTATAGCAGGCAGGCACACATTTCAAAACTGAAGTAGGAACATTAGAATCATATGAAATTAGTATTTGAACAAATAAACTAAGCAATTATGAGTGGCGTAATGTTTAGCTTCAAGGGTGGAGTGTTGGTAGTGCGACACAAAGCAAGTAGGCAGATTGTATTCCATGTAAAGATCGAAACCTATGTAAAGATGGAAATGACACTTTCTTTCTATACAATGCGGTGTTAGCGTTACCCACACATGATGGAAGAGATCGCATAGAAATACTATTCACTCATGTCTATGGTTCGATATATTTAGAAACAGGGTGGTCCACCTAAAAGAATATTGACAACAAATATGACAAAGGCAAGCATAGATGTAGTGAATCAATCATTTACTTGTGAGCTTATTAGGACAAGTATGCAGAATTATAGCTATGATGAAGAGACCGTCAAAATCTGAATAAAGAAGTTTGTCTAGCACTTATTGTTTGCAACTAATCGGCGTGAATAATTGGATATTATATCAAATGAGTAAGAAAGACAAGTAAAATTGTCAACAAACCTGGCTTGCGGTAGTAATCTGGGTCGATGTCACTCGACCAACAATCCAAAATGACTAGTTTACATTAGGGCAGGAATTTTGAAAACCACTGTGAACTTTAGAGGTACTAAAGATTGCGAAATACATCCGAACCATTAAGTGTAGGTAGCAGAGCACACAACAAACCCTAATGACAGTCCTGCCTAATGAGTAATGAATCAATTAGAAAATGGGTGATGAGGGTGGGCTGCTGAGTGTTGAGGGCGCATCTCGGGATAAATCGGGTTGGCTTGGTGGGTGTTGCCGCTGAGCCTTGAGCGGACTGGGAAGGTAGCGCAATGGCGCCTTGAACAGCAGTGGCGCTGTTGGTGGCGGCTCTGGCCTCTGTTAGTCAGCGTATCCTCCTAGAGTCATGTCGTCAGGGGCGGCAAGTCGCCCGGCGAAGCGGTAAGGGTGAGGCAGTAGAGATCGAGGCGGCAGAAACAGAGGAATCATGGCACAGGATGACCCAAAATCCCAGTGGTGGGCGGCCCGTGGGCACCACAATGGAATACACACCAAGCGGTGAACATGCATTTTCTAAACTAATTTAGGAACATTTAGTGACCTATTAAACAACTACATTTTAATAATATCATATTAGTAGTTGAACAACTAAGCTTGTTTAGCTTGATGGGTGGAAGCGGTGTTATTATGACCTGAAGCACGTATTCTAATCGTATAGTGATCATAAAGGGAAACTCTAAGCATATTTTTTTAGCAAAGAGGTTTAGCCTCGATTTCTATTAAAGAAACCACCACGGAACCAACATGATCAATTAAACCCTAAGCATGATCAATTAAACCGTATTATGGCTGTGCCATGGTAGATTTGAAGCGCAAACCGGAGAATGATATTTAGCATCCATTGTTTGCTTTGAACTAAGAACTAAATTCTAAGAGCTGAAAAGAAAGTAGAGTAATGCTATAGCATGGGATGGTTATGCAGCAGTAATCACCGGTTATGTTAATTAACTTCTCGTTAATTGAACCGTCAAACAAAAATTAAAACTAAAACAAGCGATAAAAGGGTTCGAAAATAAGATCTAAAATGTTAGGGGTTTTCTAAAATACCTGACCTAATATTGGTGGGGTGCAATAATATTTACAAAATGCCAAAACACTTTAAATAAATCAATAACAAAAAAAGAAAAGAATAAAAGAAAGGAAAATAATAAAAGCAGAGGGATAACTCCCGGCCCAGCCAATGACCCCTCCCACTCCCCCTTAGCCCATCCCCTTCTCCCCATGGGCGGCCCGCCCACCCACCGCCACCCTCCCCCCCACCCCTGCGGCTAACCCTAGCCACCCCCATTCGCCCCATTGCCTTACGCTCGCCCCCCCTCGCTCCAGACCCGTCTGGATCGAGGAGGAAACCACCCACTCCCCGCCGTCCTCCACCTGCTTGCCGACCCCCGCCGGTCCTCGCCTTGGGAGATCCCTCCTCCTCCCGTCGCCGCCTCGGGCCCCCACACCGGGCGACCGCCACCATGGTCGGCTCGGCCTCGCCGCCCCTCGCCCGGCGTGCTCCTCCCGACCACTTCCCCTGGCCTTCCCGCCCCTCACGAGCCCACCGGCCGAGACCCTGCTCCCCTGTGAGGCCCCCCTTCTCCTCCCCTCTCCCGTCGGCCGGCTCCGGCAGATCCCGCCGCCTGCGGCCCCCTCCGGTCCCCCTCCGGCTCCCCCGGCTCCCTCCGCTCGTCCCGTGGCCCCAGCCGGCCCGTCGCGGATCGGGCCCCAGTGACAGCGCGCCAGCCCCCCTCGTTCCCTCTCCTTCCTCTGCTGGGATCCCGTGGGCGTGGCCCGACCGCCCGCCACCGCTTGCCCCTCTCCCCATCCTTCTTCCCAAGGCCAGCGACCTCGTCGGCGACCTAGCGCCGCCCGAGCCCGCGCTCCCATTCCCCCCCGTTCGGCGCCCTCTCCGCCGCCCGAGCCAGAAACCCTCGTTCCTCCCCCTTCCCTCATGGCGTTCGGCTCCGCCCGAACTCTGGCCGCTTCGTCTTCCCGGTCGCGGCGCCGCTACTGCCGCCGGCCGTGTTGTGGCCTCGGCCGCTCAAGCCGCCCAGCGCCCGATCCATACAGGTCGCGCCCGGCAGGCGGGTTTCGTGCCCGTTCGGGCATCGCCCATGCGCCTTGCGCCCGATCGGCCATGGGCCAGCGGCGTGGGGCCCCCCAAAAAAAAAGCGAAAAAGGCGTTTTAATTAAAAGCAGAATAAAAAGATGAAATAAAAATGAATTAAACTAATTAACTAATTAATTAATTAATTAATTAATTGGGTAATTAATTAATCTAATTAATTCTGGATTAGTTAAACCTAATCATTAGTTAAATTAATTGGGTAATTAATTAAACTAATTAATTCTGAATTAATTAACACTAATCATTAATTAACTTAATTAAGTAAGGTTAATTAATCGATTAGGTTAATTAAGCTATTAGTGAATGACATGTGGGACCCACTTGTCGGGGTTGACTTAGTCAACCCTGTTGTTGATAACGTCGGCATGACATCATCTTGATGTCATAAATGCAATTCGAAATTAATTAAATAATTAATTAAAATTCCAGAAATTAATAAAACCTTTTATAAATCATAACTTTTAATCCGTAATCCGGATTAAAATAATTTCAACATGAAAGTTGCTCGAGCGGCGAGGCGAATTCGGATCGCGATCCGTTCGTCCACCACACGTCTCTAACCTATCGAACCTGCAAACTTTCCTCTCGGTTCATCATCGGCAGGCGTCGGGAACAGGATAACTTCGGATGTTTTCCCCCTAAACGGTACCCTTTTACCACGTTAGAACACGCCTAGCATCGCTTCTTGGCATGTCATGCATCGTTATGCATCTGTTACGTGTATTCATTGTTTCTTCCCCTCTTCTCTTGGTAGACTCTGAGGCCGCCAGCTGCGGTGGCGGTTCGACTACGGTGTTGCGACCCTCTCTCTTGCCCGAGCAACCAGGCAAGCCCCCCTTGATCACGGATATCGCCTACTCTTATCTACTTGCTTGCATTAGAGTAGCATAGCATATTCTTGTTTTCGGATACTCCTATCTTTGCTGCATAGCTTTGTCCTTGTAACCATTGTTACCTTACGCAATCCTATATGCTTAGTATAGGATGCTAGTACTTTCATCTGTGGCCCTACATACTTGTGCATGCGCGTGCTATACTATCGGGCCGTGATCACTCGGGAGTTGATCACGGGTATATACTATATACTTATACATGATACATGTGAGACTAAAGTCGAATTGGTGATGGAGCACCCATGAGTGGATCTTTGTGGCGGGCGGCAGGCGAGTTGAGACCGCCTAGGAGAGAGGTGGGCTGGCCTGTTCGGCGTTCAGCGGTTACTTAACACGCTTAACGAGGTCTTGGTATTTGATCTGGGTTGGCTCTGAGCTTATCGCACTAACCATCTCGCGGGGAGTAGTTATGGGTATCGGCGTCGTGGTATCGGCGAAATACTTGAGGCGTCGGCGACGGGCGGCCTTGGCGCGGATTGGGCTGGAGCGCTGTTAGGCTAGGTGCGCTTCGGCCGCCCTCGCATAGCGTCTTGGTGTGCTCGAGGCGATGGGCCCGGACCCTGGCGCTTAGGTTTAGACCGGCGTCTTGGCCTCTCTGTTGTGCCTAGGTGGGGCTGCGGCGTGTTGATCTTCTGGCGGCGGGCATGACCCGGAAAGTGTGTCGGCCAAATGGGATCAAGCGTCTTTGGGTAAGATGGTGCACCCTGCGGTGATTAATCTATTCGGATAGCCGTGATCTTGATGCAGGGCGACTTGGAGTTGTACCTTGAGCTTATGACAACTAGAACCGGATACTTGATAAAACACACCCTTCCAAGTGCGGATACAACGGTGGTCGCTCTCGCTCGGGGTTATGGCGGGGATTGCGGGTAGGATTATTGCTATATGATGTTACTTGGAGGACTTCGTTGTCCTCTTACATGCATGCAAGACCGGTGTCGAAGCGTAGTCTTCGTTAAGACTAACTATCCCCTCTTATTACGGCATTCTGCGATTCGGTCCTTGATATGGCCTTTACACATATATCCATGCATATGTAGTGTAGCTCCTTGCTTGCGAGTACTTTGGATGAGTACTCACGGTTGCCTTGTTCCCCTTTTCCCCTACCTCTACTCGATTGCTGCAATCAGGCGATGGAGCCCGAGTCGAGCGCCACCGCCTCGGCGACTACTACTCGGAGGTGCCTACTACTACGTGCAGCCCGGCGGCGACCGGGAGTGACCTAGGAGGATCCCAGGCGGGAGGCTGCTCCTCTTCGTCTGTATCCCGGTTTGTGCTAGCCATCTTATGGCACCTTGTTTAACTTATATACGTACTCGGATATTGTTGCTTCGCTGACTTCGTCTATGATCGAGCACTTGTATTCGAGCCCTCGAGGCCCTGGCTTGTATTATGATGCTTGTATGACTTTTTTTATTTGTAGAGTTGTGTTGTGATATCTTCCGTGAGTCCTTGATCTTGATCGTACACATTTGCGTGCATGATTAGTGTCACGATTGAATCGAGGCGTCTGAGATTGATATCGAGCCATTGCTGTAGAATCCCCTTCCACACTCCTTGGCGAAGTCGAGTCTAGACATTGCAAAACTTTTACTAACTTGGCTGTGTGCCTTACGGGCCCACGTCGCCATCGGGTGGTACTAGGATCTTTTACTCCTCGACCTTTACTCGGGACTCTGAACTCTCTTCTACTCGGGTTAAGCGATTTTACTAACTATCACTAGGATCCGTGACCGCATTCACCCCAAAGTTGGATATAGCCTTAGTTGTTTTGGAATTGTATTTGAGCAATTTCCACCTTGTCATTGACTCCTTTGAAGCGTCTTTGTTTCGAGATGGAACCCACGAGGCGGGTAAATGCGCCACCACGGCGGCCATTGGTGCCTCGGGATCACTGCGGTGCTAGCGAGATGATGACCTATCGGGTTATCGGCGGCACCCTGAGTACACCGTCTATGAGGAGTACGGGACTACAACCGGGGGCGATGCAGCGCCGCCGTCCACCTCTACTCTCGGGAGTATGAGTCCACTCTTGTCTGCACCGCACATGGTGTTGGAGTGACCATCGATATGGCAGTCCACGATCTGCTTATCTGCTTGACCGTCTTCGTCTGAGTATCGAGAGTTGGACACCTCCCCTTGGGCACATTGCTATCGCGTCGATGTTGGTGAGGAGGTTACTACTGCTGCCTACACCCTTTGTCACGGAGAGCCCTTCCACCATCGAACTTTGTTACGCATCGCGATAGGCTGGATCGAGCTAACCGAGCTCTTCGCCACGAGTTGTACATCACCCGTCGGCACCTCTACCGTGCTCGGCGCTGATGCACCTTTGTCCGTTCGGAGAGCTGCGCGTTCTGCGATCTACCCGCCGGGACCGTGATGCCCGGGGTGTTGGTTGGCGGGCGTGGGAGGCTACTCTCCGCGCTTGGCCCTTTCACGCCACGGGCGTCGGATTCAGCACCGAGTATCCGGCCCCAGTCAGCAGCGTGGAGGACTATCCTTGCCGCACTATCGACTTTGGGCTACTGCTACCTCCATGATACCGCGTGGGGTGATGTGAACTTGCTTGTTAGTGTTTGATGTATTAATCGCGAGCACATTGTGCCGCCTATGATGTAGTAGTCTATGTCTTTGGACTCTATGTATCGAACTCTATGCATGATTCCTTTTGTAAGATATGCCAACTACTATGTAGTTCCCATCATGCTACTTTCATTATGCATGTTTCATCATGAATGATTCTGTCTCTTGCTTAATTTCTCAAATCTTGAACTACCTGTTATATAATAGCGGGATGGTTAGGCCAGCCAGTCGTGGTCGTGGTGCCAACTTCCCACCACCGCTTTGAGTACATGGCGGTATGGTCCAACAGCTTGAGATGAATCGCCAGTTCATGGAGAACATGATGGCTCAGTTCCTCGCCCCAATATGAACCAGCACCCAAGCGGAACAACTCTGCGAGATTTCATCGCTGAACCCGGCGTTTACGCAGCTCAACTCAGCCCTGGATGCGATGGTGGCTCCGTGACATCACCTATGAGATGGAGTCTGCTGATGTAGCCCACCCGACTATGTCACCTTTGCTTCCTTCTTCTGAAGGGACCCGCGAGCTCAATGGTGGGACAGCCACGTCGTACTCTGCCGGTTGGGACACTCATCACTGGCGGACTTCGGGCTGCCTTCGTGCCCGCTTCATCCCTCAAGGGTCATGGACGGAAGAAGCGTGAGTTCATAACCTCACCCAAGGCAACAAGACTGTTGAAGCCTATCGGAGAGTTCTTGGACTTGTCTCGCTATCTTTGAAGAGGATATTACAAGCGATGCTCATGAGAGCGGAGAAGTTCGTGGCGGACTTCAGGCGACATCAAGCTCGCACTTCTAGTGCGACTTTGCTGATTTCGCCACCTTGGTGAACAAAGCTATCAATGTCGGCTGAGTGCGGGAATACGAGCTCTAACGAGCATAACCGTGACACGGGCTCATCTTGAGCCCGTCCTCATGAAGCGCAAGATATGGATTCCCAACAGCATGTACCAACCAAATGTTCACTGCTTCAAGCGAGAACTATGCTACACCTAAATGCGCCTACAACTAAGCAGCGAAGCTTCCAGCTCCACCACCCCAAGCTCTGTTCCCTCCCAATAATGGCTTATGCTTGGTGCGGACAGCGAGGGCACCGTGCTAGAGAATGCAACGAGAACCAGAATCAGTGGCCCTTCGGCGGTGGCCGTGGAAACACCGAACCGCAACAACAGCAAGTCTTATGGGCAAGCTCGGGCCAACCACGTTGATCGAGCGAAGCTCAAGACCAGCACTGCTCTTGTGATGGGTACACTCCTCGTAAATTCAGTACACGCATCTGTTTTATTCGATTCGGGGCATCACATTCATTCATGTCGAAGATTTTGCATTCATGCATGGCATTAAAAGTGAAGACATGAATGCTTCACTAATAGTACACACCCAGCGGGCCAATGTCGGACCTCCATGATTTGCAGCAGCGTCCCGTTGAAATCGAAGGAATGGAATTCCTTGTCTCTCCTATCGTGCTAAAGTCTTGTAGCATTGACCTCATTTTGGGGATGGATTGGTTGAAAGCGCATCTGGCGTCAATCGTTTGCGCCACTAAGACCGTCCATCTGCTGCACCCTTCGATGAAATCGTAGCTACAATGCTAAATGCGGTTCAAAATGCGAGGCAAGGCTCTATGCATTGAATGCATTGAGCGCCGCACCCTCGAGGAATTGAAAACATTCACTGTCGTTTGCGATTTCCAAGGCGTCTTTCTGAAGAACTTCGAGGATTCCCCCTGCTAGGCTGTCGAATTCGTCATCGACTTGAAACCAGGCACCACTCCTATAGCCAAGCGTCCCTACAAGATGCCGCGCATGAACTCCTTGAGCTAAAGGAGAAATCGACAAATCTCTTCAAAGCGGCTTCATTCGCCCAAGTTGCTCTCCTTGGGAGCACCTTCTCTCTTTGTCAAGAAGAAGGATGGGACAAACCGATTGGTCCAAGACTACCGTCCTATAAATCAAGCTACCATTGAATAAGTATCCTCTTCCTCGGATCAATGATCTTTATGATCAATTGGCTGGTTCGTCGGTGTTCTCGAAACTTCGACTTGAGGTTGGGTTACCACCAGATCCGTGTTCGTGAGGAGGATATCCCCAAGACCGCATTTGTGACTCGTTATGGTTCATCACGAGTACACCGTCATGTCTTCGGCAACCAATGCTCCAGCCACCTTCTCTACTTTGATGAACTATATATTCATGGATTACCTCGACAAGTTAAAGTCGTGGTTTATCTGGATGATATCTGATCTATTCAAGAATGAAGAAGAACATCTTGAACATCTTAGTCTTGTCTTTGGAAAAGCTACGAGAGCATCAACTCTATGCCAAGTTCTCCAAGTGTGAATTCGGCTTCCGAAGTAACCTACCTTGGACATGTCATCTCTAAGGATGGTATTGCCGTCAACCTGAGCGAGTTCAGGCTATTCTCGATTGGACTCCTCCGAAGAGCGTTAAGCAAGTCGAAGTTTTCTCGGTCTCGCTTGACTATTGCCGTCGATTAGTCGAGAACTTCTCCAAGATTGCCGAGCCTCGACTAATCTATTGCATAAAGGCGTCAAGTTCAATGGGCGAGATAAGTGTCGGGAAAGTTTCCGGGCACTCAAAGACAAGTTGACTTCTGCCCGATGCTAGCTCCTCCGATACTAAGAAGGACTTACGTCATTTCTGCGGCGCTTCTCGTCAAGGTTTAGGCGGTGTCCTAATGCAAAAGCGCAAAGTGGTTGCTTATGCCTCTCGACGATTCGCCCTCACGAGGAGAACTACCAGTTCATGACCTCGAACTTCTTTGCCGTCATTCATGCGCTAAAGCGATGGCGACATTACCTTCTCGTGTCGTTGCGAGATCTACACGACCACCAAAGTCTGAAGTATTTGTTTACTCAGCCAGACCTGAACCTCCGTCGTGAGAGATGGATGGAAGCATTGCGAGACTTTGATTTGGGTATTTCCTATCGCCCGAGCAAGGCTAATGTAATGGCTGATGCCTTGAGCCGCAAGTCTTCTGCAACCACCTTGAGTTCACAAAGTTCAGCCCCACTTGTTGAAGAATTCAGCATTTGAACCTCCATATTGTTCCTCAAGTTTTTCGCTCCCCCTCCTCCGGAGTTCCATAAGATGAATCTCCGTGTTGTTCCCCGAGGTTCCCTCTTTACCACGGCTGTTGAACCCGATCTCTTGGGCACCATAAAGACAATGCGAGGATTTGACTCTGAAGTCTACAAGCTTAAACAAGACATCGGAAGGAAATCCCTCATCCTTCACTATTCTTGATGATGGCGCCTTGTACTTCAAAGGCCGCCTAGTGGTGCCATGTAAGAAGGACAACCTGGATATGACTCGAAGGTTATGCAAGAAGCTCATGATCGCCTCTATGTATCCACCTGGCGGTACAAAGATGTATCAAGACATTAAATCGAGAGATTACGGTGGTCTAATATGAAGCGAGGACATTGCTCGCTATGTTTACGAGTGTGGCGTTTGCCGTCGTATCAAAGCGAGAACATCAAAGGCCTCTTTGGAACTCTGCAACCTATCTCTATTCCCGAATGGAAATGGGACCATGTTGAAATGGACTTAATCCTTTGGATTTCCCAAATCGCGAGAAAGGTAATGATGCTATTCTTGTCGTCATTGACGGCTTTCTAAAGTTGCACACTTTACGGCGGTCGAAAAGCGATCCTTGCTAGCCCGGGCAGCGCTCTATATGTCGAAATTGTTTCACTTCACGGTATTCCTTTGGTTGTCGATTCGGACCGTGGCAGCTTATTCACTTCAAGATTACAGGCAAGTTTTCAAGAAGCTATGGGGACTCATTTATCTTCGATCTGCTTTTCATCCATGATCTCAAGGGCAAGTTGAGCGTGTCAACCAAATTCTCGAAGACATGCTTGAGCTTGTGTCGTCTCATTCGGCAAGAAATGGGAGGAATCTCTCCGTATCTTTGAGTTCTCTTATAATAATAGCTATCAAGCTAGTGCGAAGATGGCCCCTTGAAGTGTTATATGGGCGAAAGTGCGAACCCCTCTGAACAGTCGAAGCGGGGAGCGTCCACTCTTGGTCCGGATATTATCAACATGCGAAGAACAAGTCCGCATTATTAGCGAGAATCTCAAGACTGCTCGATCCGTCAAAAGAGTAATTATGACCGTCATCACAAGGACATGGTCTATCAACTTTGGCGAAAAGGCCTATCTTCGCGTTACACCAATGAAGGGTGCTCACGCTTGGGATCAAGGGCAAGTTAGCTCCTCGCTATATTGGCCCTTTCACTATTACGGAAAGGCGTGGAAAAGTGGCCTATCAGCTGGAGCTTCCGTTGAACCTTTCTCGGAGTTCACGATGTGTTTCATGTGTCACAACCGGCGCTGCTTCAAGGACCCAATCCGGCGGTGGACCATGAAGTGCTCGAATTGCAGCAGGACCTCTCCTATAAAGAGCATCCGGTCCGCATTCTCGACCAAGCTGAGCGCCGCACACGTCGGGAAAGCGATCAAGTTCCTCAAAGTCCGATGGTGAATCACTCGAAGATGAAGCCACACAGGAGCGAGGATCGTCTCGAGATGAATATCCGCACTCTTTCCTTCTACCTCCTAAATCTCGGGGCGAGATTTCTTGTAATGGAGGAGATTTATAACGCCGGATGGTTATGCAACAGTAATCACCCGGTTATGTTAATTAACTTCTCGTTAATTGAACCGTCAAACAAAATTAAAACTAAAACAAAGCGATAAAAGGGTTCCGAAAATAAGATCTAAAATGTTCCGGGGTTTTCTAAAATACCTAACCTAATATTGGTGGGGTGCAATAATATTTACAAAATGCCAAAGCACTTTAAATAAATCAATAACAAAAAAAAGGAAAAGAATAAAAAGAGAAAAGGAAAATAATAAAACAGAGAGGGGGATAACTCCCCGGCCCAGCCAGCCGGCCCCCCCTCCCCACTCCCCCCTTGGCCCATCCCCCCTTCTCCCCATGGGCGGCCCGCCCGCCCTGGCCGCATAACCCCCCCCCCCCTGGCTAACCCTAGCCACCCACCCATTCGCCCCCCCCAGCGCGCCCCCCCTCGCTCCCGACCCGATCTGGATCAGGCGGAGGCCGCCGACCCCTCCCCGCCGTCCTCCACCTCGCCGCCCGACCCCCGCCGGTCCTCGCCGCCAGGAGATCCCCTCCTCCTCCCGTCGCCGCCTCGGGCGCCCCCCCCAGGCCAGGCGGCGACGCCATGGTCGGCTCGGCCTCGCCGCCCCGTGGCGTGCTCCTCCGACCACTTCCCCCGGCCTTCCCGCCCTCACCGAGGCCACCGGCCGAGACCACTCCCCTGTGAGGCCCCCCTTCTCCTCCCTCTCCCGTCGTCGGCCGGCTCCGGCAGTCCCGCCTGGCCCCCCTCGGTCCCCCTCGGCTCCCGGCTCCCTCCGCTCGTCGCCGTGGCCCCGACCGGCCCGTCGCGGATCGGGCCCCATGACAGCATGCAGCGCGCCCCCCGTTCCCTCTCCTTCCTCTGCCGGATCCGGCCGGCGTGGCCGACCCTTGGCCACCTTTGCTCCCTCTCCCCTTCCTTCTTCCCAAGCGGCGACCTCGTCGGCGACCACTGCGCCGCCGCCAGGCCCAGCTCCCATTCCCCCACGTTCGGCGCCTCTCCGCCCGCCAAACCCTCGTTCCTCCCCCTTCCCTCGCGGCGTTCGGCTCCAACCCGAACTACCGGCCCCTTCGTCGTCGATTCGGGTCATGGCCATGCCTTCGCCGTAGCCGGCCTTCGTGCTCGGCCCTCATGCCCGCGCCAAATCCATACAGGTGGCGCCCGAGCCGGGCGGGTTCGTGCCCGTTCGGGCATCGCCCATGCGCCCGCCCGTCGGCCATGGGCCAGCAGCGTGGGGCCCCACCCCCCAAAAAAGCGAAAAAGGCGTTTTAATTAAAAGCAGAATAAAAAGATGAAATAAAAATGAATTAAACTAATTAACTAATTAATTAATTAATTAATTAATTGGGTAATTAATTAATCTAATTAATTCTGGATTAGTTAAACCTAATCATTAGTTAAATTAATTGGGTAATTAATTAAACTAATTAATTCGAATTAATTAACACTAATTATTAATTAACTTAATTAAGTAAGGTTAATTAATCGATTAGGTTAATTAAGCTATTAGTGAATGACATGTGGGACCCACTTGTCGGGGTTGACTTAGTCAACCCTGTTGTTGATAACGTCGACATGACATCATCTTGATGTCATAAATGCAATTCGAAATTAGTTAAATAATTAATTAAAATTCGAGAAATTAAGAAAACCTTTTATAAATCATAACTTTTAATCCGTAATCCGGATTAAAATAATTTCAACATGAAAGTTGCTCGAGCAGCGAGGCGAATCCGGATCGCGGTCCGTTCGTCCACCACCGTCTCTAACCTATCGAACCTGCAAACTTTCCTCTCGGTTCATCATCGGACAGGCGTCCGGAGCAGGATAACTTCCGGATGTTTTCCCCTAAACGGTACCCTTTTACCACGTTAGAACACGCCTAGCATCGCTTCTTGGCATGTCATGCATCGTTATGCATCTGTTACCGTGTATTCATTGTTTCTTCCCCTCTTCTCTTGGTGAGACTCTGAGACCGAGCCAGCTGCGGTGGCAGTTCGACTACGGTGTTGTGACCCTCTCTCTTGCGAGCAACCAGGCAAGCCCCCCTTGATCACGGATATCGCCTACTCTTATCTACCTTGCTTGCATTAGAGTAGCATAGCATATTCTTGTTTTGGATACTCCTATCTTCTTTGCATAGCTTTGTCCTTGTAACCATTTGTTACCTTACGCAATCCTATATGCTTAGTATAGGATGCTAGTACTTTCATCGTGGCCCTACATACTTGTGCATGCGCTTGTGCTATACTATCGGGCCGTGATCACTTGGGAGTTGATCACGGTATATACCATATACTTTATACATGATACATGTGAGACTAAAAGTCGAATTGGTGATGGAGCACCATGAGTGGATCTTTGAGGCGGAGCGGCAGGCGAGTTGAGACCGCCTAGGAGAGAGGTGGGCTGGCCTGTTCGGCGTTCGCGGTTACTTGCTGCGCTTAACGAGGTCTTGGTATTTGATCTGGGTTGGCTCTGAGCTTATCGCACTAACCATCTCGCGGGAGTAGTTATGGGTATCCGGCGTCGTGGTATCGGCGAAAGTACTTGAGACGTCGTGACGGCGGCCTTGCGCCGGATTGGCTGGAGCGCTGTTAGGCTAGGTCGCTTCGGCCGCCCTACATAGCGTCTTGGTGTGCTTTCGAGGCGATGGGCCCGGACCCTGGCGCTTAGGTTTAGACCGGCGTCTGGCCTCTCTGTTGTGCCTAGGTGGGGCTGCGGCGTGTTGATCTTCTGCGGCGGGCATGACCGGAAAGTGTGTCGGCCAAATGGGATCAAGCGTCTTTGGGTAAGATGGTGCACCCTGCGGTGATTAATCTATTCGGATAGCCGTGATCTTGATAGCAGGGCGACTTGGAGTTGTACCTTGAGCTTATGACAACTAGAACCGGATACTTGATAAAACACACCCTTCCAAGTGCGGATACAACCGGTGGTCGCTCTCCTCGGGGTTATGGCGAGGATTGCGGGTAGGATTATTGCTATATGATGTTACTTGGAGGACTTCCGTTGTCCTCTTACATGCATGCAAGACCGGTGTCGAAGCGTAGTCTTCGTTAAGACTAACTATCCCCTCTTATTACGGCATTACTGCGATTCGGTCCTTGATATGGCCTTTACACATATATCCATGCATATGTAGTGTAGCTCCTTGCTTGCGAGTACTTTGGATGAGTACTCACGGTTGCCTTGTTCCCCTTTTCCCCTACCTTTACTCGATTGCTGCAATCGGCGATGGAGCCAGAGTCGAGCGCCACCGCCTCGGCGACTACTACTCGGAGGTGCCTACTACTACGTGCAGCCCCGGCGGCGACCGGGAGTGACCTAGGAGGATCGAGGCGGGAGGCTGCTCCTCTTCGATCTGTGTCCCGGTTTGTGCTAGCCATCTTATGGCAACTTGTTTAACTTATATGCGTACTCGGATATTGTTGCTTCCGTTGACTTCGTCTATGATCGAGCACTTGTATTCGAGCCCTCGAGGCCCTGGCTTGTATTATGATGCTTGTATGACTTTTTTATTTGTAGAGTTGTGTTGTGATATCTTCCGTGAGTCCTTGATCTTGATCGTACACATTTGCGTGCATGATTAGTGTACGATTGAATCGGCGTCCACGATAACAAGTTAAGATCTATTTTCGGTTGAGATCAAAAGTTGAGGAGATATGAAGTACCACCTCTCTTGTAGCGCCGTGTAGGCATCGGAGGTGCGATGGCTGTCGGTGGCATTGAAGCGCAATCTCTGACGGTAGCGGGTGCATCGGGGATAAGTCCGTTGCGGTGGAAGAGAAGGTCGTGTGGCGGCCCGGCAAAAGGACGCGGCGCCCGATGAAGCGAGAGGACGCGATGCAAGGCTATTGGTCCGTCGCCGTGGATGAAAGCGACCATCTCTAGCGAGTGGGCGCAGCGGTCTTGGTAGGCGCCCGGCATGGTGGAGGGCGGTGGCGATGGATGTGGTGGAGGGCGGCGATGGATGGGGTGGCGAGGCGGAGGCTGGTGTGGGGATGGGGTGTTCTAGCGCGGACGGTGTATGAATGGGAAAATGGAGGGAGAGTGCAGGGAACCATGTTTTGGGATGCGCTTTATGCGAAATATGGGAAAATTCTGAACTTAGCCCCGTTTAAAATTTGGGCGTCTCATCGGTTGGGGATAGGGCGGTAATCTCGCATCTCGCCAATATTTGCCCAGGCGATTTGAGGCGAGGAGAGGTGGTTGGCGCCACGGTGTATGAGCAGGGGCTGACAGGTAGAGGCGGTTGTGTCACGTCTGAGTGAAGTTACAAACCTGCCCCTATTGAAAATATTTGCCTACATCAATTTGCCGACTCGAGTTTGTTTTCACCCATTAGCGTGTATGAATGGGGAAATGGAGGGAGAAACAAAGGTCTTCGGACGAGCTTGAATCAAATGTGTTTTGCCACCCATGTTTGGCGCCCACCGTGTCGGAATGGGCTCAAAGGCGGTCGTGTCACGTCTACTTGAAGTTACTAACCTACCCCTATTGAGGCGGTGGAAATTGGGCGATGGATTGTCCGTGTAAGGGTAGACAGTAATTTCCATCTCCCAAACACTTGGCTTGGCGGGACGATATGGGAGTGGACATTTTGCGCTTCTTTCAAATTTTGGGACAATAAGCATCCACTTTTACCACAGCAACTAAATTGAATCCATTTTGTATTCCTATATGAATCTTTATAAATCATTCTATGTGTTTTATATATCTTCAAAAGCACGACAAAGATGTATTCCTTGTCATATATGAATATGATTTAGAAATGCCGATACTCGAATTCATAAGCTAGAATCCAATTTAAGGTGAATTCGAATATTTGGAACACTTTATGTCCAACTCAAATGTCACACGCAGCATAATGTGTACTCCCATTTAGATATGTACACAAGCAATGTGTCAAGATTCAAATACCGAATCAACCAATAATGTACACAACTAACGAACATATAAACACTTATATAGTATATGGATCAATAATATCAACTAACATACATAAGCCCGGCCGTTGTACTTTTTTTGGCTACAACAGCATCCTTTTTTTAGCCAGCATCTTGGCCCTTTCCGATGTGTGCCACTTATTGTCCATCTATACTACTACTATTGCTGAATGCACATTTAGCCCGATTGGCATATTTGTAGGTCTAGCACAGCAATCCAAATGAAATGTCTCCGAGTCTTATCAATTAATACAGACTTGTGCTCAAATAAAATTACAAACCAAAACAAAAAACAATTATTACATGATCTCTAAAACAAATGGTTTGATTGATTACATGAGCAGACAACACAAAGGTTATTCAACTATGGAAAGAACATTTCACCTATGATTTACCAAGTAGGAATTTAATTTCCTTTTTTCCTTGAGGACCTTAACAATCAGTCGGTCTCAGCTTGCTTCGTTTTGAAATCCACCAAATATTTAATGGTTGTCTTGAGTACTGCTTGTGATTGTGTTGTTTGCTTCCTCAACATGTCAACTTCATCTCTAAGTGCGAAGCGAATCTCTTTCTACCACTAGTTTAGCCTCTAGAGCATCGGAGTTGACAATTCATAATGCGATTGGGCGGTGCCCTTTGCTGTGGGATGATGCAACATCCATGGGGACCTTGTTCTTTGATCTTGGGCTAACCTGTTTTGCCATTAAAGTTCGATTGGATTGAGAAAAGTTGAAGTTAGCAAAACATGTCAATTGGGAGTTATAACACAAACCAGTTAAACAAACAAGGAATTAAAGAGTTTCAATTGGATCTTTGAAAAGTAGTTATTAACATCATTGTAACCTCTCATTGCAGCAGACAATGCGATTAAACAAACAAGTAGATATTTAAGTTAAGGCAAACAGGTAATTCTTAACGGTAAGTATCAAACACATAGATAGGCGCGATCTACAATATGATAAACAGGCTGTGCCATTATGTAATCGATAGCAAACTAAATTAAGCCAAGCAGCGTAATTGAACAATTTTGCAATAAGTGGCTAACTAAAATTCGAAGCGGTGGCGAACTTACGCTAGTTCTTTATGCAGGCACCTTTGCAACTTCTTTTTAAACTTACAAAGTTATGCGAAGAGTCCATGGCATCAATTGCTTGGATCGCAGTCCCAATACTTCTTTCTTCCCACCTTTGCATGGGTAAGTCGAATGGTTAATCTGGTAAGATGGTGCGTCCTTGATATGTTATATGAGGGCGTGTAGTCGAACTAGTTGTAGCCAAACTCACTTTGGCTTTTCTTGTATATTTCATGCGATTACTTTTGGCATATCGAGATCTAAGAAAATATACAATAGGATGAAAAGGCGGCATCCTTCACATTATTGGCGAACTCAGTTCATAGAAACAAGCAATTCAACCATTATGTGGGTAAAACAAAAGCACCACTGGAATATTTTCACCATCCAATCATACACATAAAAGGCGGCGCCACCATAGGGGCTGGTATGGCGGCCGCCTCGGTGGCTGGAAAGTGTGCACCTAGTTTGAGTCATCCGAGGTTGGCCACGCTAGTTTTGTTAGTCCCAGCATACGGCGAGGCAATGTAAAAATGAAGAAAAATGTTTCAATTTGGATGGGCCAATAACATAAGTGCAAGGCAGGCCCTATATCAGGCTCATGGCCCAAGCAGCGCCTCCCATATCGATCGACAATGAGGAAAAATCCCAATTCATTCGCTCCGGCCTCCGATCTGGTTCGCTCCTAATCTAATCGCATTTGGACAGACCGACACAACACTTCCTCGCGCCCTCGTTGGAGGCGGTGCCGAGCTTCAAGCGAGCGGAAGGACAAGAAGATGAAGATCCAACCACAGGTGTAGCTTGCGGGGGAGGCAGCGGCGGCAGCACGGGCATGGCATCGAGCTTGCATAAGCAGACGGTCGCAGCTTGCAAGAGTAGCATCATAGCGAGCGGTACATCACATCCCTGATTATATCTAATTCAACTCTTCAATTTCGGCCAATAGTTAAACTGGCGGTGTTGTAAAACTGCTTGTATGTAGGGAATCTATGAGAAAATGAAACCAATTTCTACTTATTTTATAACTCCCCAATCAATCTTGGCCGATTGAATCGATGTATCTAATCAAGTTTCGGTGCAAACATACAAGGTCATGTTGTTCTTGAGCTGAAGTGTCTAATGAGCAGATTGCTAATGAAGGATTTGATGCAAACATTTTACATGTTCACTGGTGATGAACATATAGTGTCTAATGAGGGATCTAATGCAAGCATTTTGCAAGCTCATTGAAGGATTTAGTGTCTAATGATGATCTACTATGTTGATAGAGACATATATTTGCGAGGCATTGATGACAAGCAAATTATAGTGCATTTTCATAGCTTGAGAAGCGTCGGGCCATCTACGAGAAAGTCCTCGTATCATGACAACATAGCATAAATACTTTTCTAATCTGTTGTTTGAAACTATTGGCATACTTGTGCAGGATACATATATTGATATGCAGTTTGCGACTTTGGTTATACATGCAATTACACTTCAATATTTTCAGCGGAGAGCGAATAATTCAAGCAGGTACAGACCATGTTTGTAGTCCTTGTACACCATGTTGCATTTTGTGTTTTTGGTGCTTGCATCATTTAGTGTTTATAATCTGAACTACTTTGGATCATTAGCTGGTTTTCAAAGTGCATGTAGCTTCACATTTCTCAAGTTATGTTGATTTCCATGGTGCAAGTGCCTTCGTATTTTTTAAGTTAAATATTCGCCCCTGGTAACTTGAATTAGTCGATCAGCCATCGCACACAAATCATACACGAATGCGGTCTGAATTAAATGAAATCGGGGACTTCGCTAGCTCGTTATGCGGGCTCCTTTGCAGCTCTGCTTGCGCTTGGGATGTTCCATGTACAAGTCCATGTTACCACTTGCTTGGATGTGCAGGCCTTGTGCTCCTTGCATCCCCTCTGCATTTTGACACGGCCAATGGTTGATCAAATAAGAGGAATCGACCTTGATGTTGTCTGGGAGGACGAGATACTTACAAGGTTATCACTGGTGTGCGAGGATGTGTACCAGATCCCGTAAGCGCCGTCATGCTTCGCTATAAAATGGATTTGCTTGTTTGGATGATATCTCGGAAGAAATAAGAGTTAAAGTCGAGTTGCATAGGCGTGTAAGCTAAGAAGCGGTGAAAGGATACCCAAACATCGTCGAATAGTGCACAAGGGAGTGATGTGTGGATACCTAGTTGGGCGGCGTTTGGGCATGCTCGCCTAGCTAGAGTCGGTCACTTGAGCCGTTGAGGGTGATCTTGTTGGCGTTGGTTGGCAGCGCGCGGGTGCAGATCTTGAGTGGCGGAAGGCGCTATGATGCGGTGGGCGAGACCGTTGGTGAAGCTAGCGGCCTCGAAGCGCGGAATGCGACGATGTGCTCGGTGAAGTAGCCCGGTGGCTGGGAGGCGGCGTCGGTGAAGCGCTTTTGATGCGGTGGAACTTCGATATACGTGAGGCACGTCGGTTGCGGCGGCCGGCGTTGTCGATGGACCACCGGTGCGGTGGGCGAGGCGTAGATGAGGTAGCTCGATGTGGTGGTGAAGCGGCCGTCGTCTTCGTCGTTGTCGTCCGGCCAGAGGTGGGGAATGGTGGGGAAAGAGAGCGAGGCGAGGCGATTCGAGGTTGGCGGCGAATTAGGGATTTGAGCAATCTGGGCGCGGAAGGAGCGGTGGAGAAGAGAGATTTTGCGGGGCTGGAATTGGGGCGCCGGATATTTCAATCCGAAACATGGAAGCGAACTTATATTGTCGTCGTCCTTTTTTTGGGGAGGGGGTGGGTGGCTGGGTGCTACGGCGTCCGTCGACACTGGCGACCACCCGACGGGACTATGATTCGATGCCTTAAGGCACCTGCCTTTGTGTCCATGACATGTGGGCCCAACAGTTCTTGGCCCACATGTCAATCACCCAAAAGCGATTGCCTTTAAGGCACCAAGCAGCGTCCATCCCGACACGACCTGGTCACTGGTGCGCCTACATTTGAGAATGCAAGCGAATCTTCTTTCATTTGCAAGCGAATCTGTATGTATTACCATGGCCGTGTTTTCCTTGCAATAATTAGTCATTGAGCGAGATACTCCATCCGTTCACTTTTGTAAGTCGTTTGGACAACTTAAAATGAACTGTTTTGCACATTATGCGAAATATCTTCAAGGTCTTATAAAAGTGAGCAGAGGGAGTACTATAAATTAATTAATGAGAGTTATTTGAAAAAAATCAAAAGCGGTACCCGCTAACGTGGATTAGAGTGTGTGTCACATAATTAGTTATTTGAATTAGAGTGTGTGTCACGTAGTTAGATTTTTTAATTAGAGTGTGTGTCACGTGGCGATCTCAAATTCTAACGTGGATTTAGCATTTCTTTGTATCCACGCTACTTTTTAATACAAATTCATATGTATATGATGAACACCATGGTAGTGAGAAAACTTTTGGATGGATTCAAACATATGACCTACAAAATAGCACAACAAGTTGAGTCAATGTCAACTTTTGAAACTTAGTATGTACGAATTGAAATAATCACCCGTATGCACGGTCCTCGGTTCAAATCTTACAATGTACACGAATTGAAACATCGATATTAAGTCTCGTATTATGTACATTCAAATGTTGTTTTAGCCCCCCCCAAGACAAGCGCTACATACTTCTGTATTGGTCAATCTTCCTCTCCTAACCACCTTGGGAAGCTATCGGTTTCCAACACACGTTCATTCTTTCTCTCCATGTTTGATCTCTAAGTCTCTCAACTACACAACCCTTTTTCCACTCTGTTACCAAATGTATTTACCTCACACACCGCCATTGCACCCCATCTGAGCTCTCTCTCTCTCTCTCTCTCTCTCTCTCTCTCTCTCTCCCCCTCTCCCTCTCACCCTCTCATGATAAATACATGCATTGCCTATCTAGCCCCCCAACCTCTAAATGCACGCATAAGCACGTTGTATATCTAGGTCACTCCCTAGAGGCTGTCTCACTCTTTCTTCCTTGCAGTGAGCCACACTCGCTCAATCTCACTCTCTTTATCTGAGTCTCGTTTAACCTCGTTTTCTTTCACACACAAATGATATATCTCCCTCTTCGGGCCTCGATCGACACACTCTATACTCTCTCATGCAGATTGTCTATCTAGGTCAGTCCATCCAAGCCACCGCCACTCTTTCGACCTCATGGTGGGCCACGCTCACTCTCTCTCTCTCTCTCTCTCTCTCTCTCTCTCTCTCTCTCTCTCTCTCTCTCTCTCTCTCTCTCTCTCTCTCTCTCTCTCCGTATGTCTCGATTGACCTCGCTCTTTCTCGAAAAAAAATGATATATCGCCATGTTTGAGCCCAATTCGACCTATTCACATTGTATACTCTTTCACGCACATCGTCTATCTAGGTCACTCTCTCCAACCCGTCTCACTCTTTCGATCGCATGGCAACCCTATGTGATCGGTTGACCTTGCTTCCTCCACGCACAAAATATATCTACATATGCGTGGTGGATCATCTCTCAAGCTCTATCTTACAGCCCTCACCCTTGCCAAAAGCTCAATCGACAATATCTCTCGAGCATATATATTTGTTCAATGAATGTCGGACCACACTCACTTTGTCTCTCTATCTATATGTCTCTCGATTGACCTCGCTTGTCACACCATATCTTCCAGCGTTGAAGCTACTACCTCTCCATCCCTCATAAAGCGGAGCTATTTACATTGCAAGGGGCACTCGAACCTTGGATTAATTTGTGTAGGCATTTATTCCGGTCGGTTTAGATTATATCTTCATAGCATTCGGCCCACAACTACTCCAAACACCGTTGCAACCCACGCAACTCCCCTAGTTGATTTCCCTCTGGCTCGGTCATCGCTCTCTCGCACGTCCTTTCTCGCCTTCAACGTCACACCATGGTATTATTGAAAAACTATGTTGTTCTCTTTAATTATTATAAATAACCTACAAAACTACACACCAATAGTCCACTTGGAATGGAACAAATTTCGACCCACAAATTAAAGTGCTACAAACTACACACCGTGGGCCCACATGTCATGAAACAAATTTGGACCCATATACAAATTAAAAAATAAAGGACGAGGATCGAACATGCGACCGGGCCTTCAAGCCGCACGTCAATAGGCAACATACATAGAATAGCAATGTTTGTTGTACCCCTTTGTTCACATAATGTTTTATATTACCACATCCTAATTAATGGATAACATGTAATATTATTTTTAGTACTATTCGCCTTCACTTACTGGTGGGTTCCATGTGCTCTCTCTCTCTCCCCTTCTGCGTTTAGGCCTTGCGGGCAAACAGGAAGAACTTCATGGGCGATGTTGCCGTTGACCATATCGGGGCGCGTTCACAAGTCACGGCACCAGTTTCACGTACTAGCAGCACTAGTCAGTGTGTACGTGCAATTCACATTAATTTCGAAGTATATGAAGTGCATGCGGATATTAACTAATAGGATATTATTTGCATGTTGTCATGTGATTAGCACTATTTTTGGCATGAAATTAACTGCATGCTAAGCGTGTTGGCGCTTCGACATTGAAGCAGTCTAGGTCGTTGGATGACAAGGAATACATGTGGCTTGATGACGTTTTATATTTAATTTGATACGGCTCTAGCAGAACATTTAATCGATCAAACCATACATTTCGTTCAGTCGGCTCGACTTTAAATTATCTGACGATCGATATAAAATAGCGGAAATGATAAGCGTTCGGATTTTAAGCATGGCAATCGAGCGTTTTCATAACAAATTTAGATGCAGAGGCGGCGGGCGTCTTGCGGTGGGAAGCGGCTCCTCTGCCGTGCTACGTGTGTCGTTAGGCCCAGCGACCGGCGGCGGCAGCGGCGTCTTGCGCCGTTGTTGGCGTACTCTGGGCGTTAGCCTAGCTTCAAGGAAGGCCAAAATGTTGCAGACTTGAGCGAGTCAGCTGGCGGGAGAGGCGTGGCGTTAGTGCAAGGAAGCGGTCGATGGCGGCCATCCATGCGGCGAGGGGGCTTTGGCACCAGCAGGGGCAAGCGCTATCAGCAGCGCGGCGGAGATATTCGTGTGCAGGAACCGGCGCGAAGCGCGCTGCGTCGGTGCATCTTGAGCGCTTATCGCATCTGTTGGCGCATGCGCATCTGTTGGTGCATCTGCGCACCGCACGTTGCAGTCGTCTTGTCGATGCATCTTGGCGCATGCACCTTGGCAGTGCTGGCGCGTGAAAGTCGGCGAGGACCTCGTGGAACCCGTGGCATCAAGCTTCGGCGACAATGTGCGGCTCCCAGCACATCAATGCCGCGAGGATGGGCTGGCGCAATCAGGCGGCGGGCGGAGCAGGAGGCGGGGACGGTAGCGGCGTCTTCCCGCAAGGCCAGTTCAAGCTCGTCCCCAAAGCGCCTTATGTTCTTGAGACTCGGCCAGGTGTCTTCCTCGAAGCTGGAACACTAAGGGCAGACCATCATGATGTGGCATGGCGTACGTTTAGGTCGAGCTAGTTGGAGGTAGAACAAGGAGAATCGGAGAGGAGAGAGAGGATTATAGCGATACCGGGTAGTGCGGGGTTGATTTTAAATTGCGGCACCGGCGACATTAAAAGTGGGAGCAGTTGGGGACGGACGGTGGGCGGCGGAGCCTGGTGAAAGGCTCGCCTCCGGTGAGTCTGCACGATGATCCGCTTTCATGCGCCTCACGACAACCCGGCACAGTGATGCGCTCCCACGCCTCCCGTCGACTCACACACTTGCTGGGATGGCACCTGCCGAATAGAAGCGGGGACTCGTGGCGGCATATAGCATACGGTTTCAATAGTGAAAGCGTTCGCCTTAACGTGACAGGTCTTTGTTCCAAAATACCTAGGCTCTTCATTTGTGCAACTTGTCATAAGCAGCTTGTCTCGAATTGAAGAAAAAACTTACGAAGTAATATTTGTGCCATATCACGTGACCATGCTCAGTTTCAAGAATTTATGCTCACTTTTGGATTTTCTGAAATTTAAGATCCAGGATTCGAAACAATACATGACCTGCATCATGCAATAAATTTTCAAGTCATACATCTATCCTGTTGTATTTCTTAAGAAAGGATTTGGTCAAACATTTTGCTTAGTTAGACTTCAGACAAGTTATATATGCAGAGTAAAAGGATAATCCTCCGTACCGATTGCATTGCACGATATATTAACTCAAGTACTATGCACAAACAAAGCGGGCTCAATTACGTGCTCATCTGGTGTAGTAGTAGTAGTAGTACTAGGCAATGCGGTTGACGGGTGACCTTAATGAGCGGCGATCGAGGAATTGAACCGTGCTCGCACGGTAGGTAACGTTGTCTAGTTACTAAAGCATCCCTCTGTTGTTCATCGGTAGTCATTATGAATGGGGACATGAGGAATTTCCTAGGGCTGGAATTACGGCGCCCGATATTTCGACTTAAGCGAGGCTCGATTGGTTGGGGTTGCCTAATGTCCGTACCACGACGCGCCACCGAAGGACACGAGCCCAGTTTTTAGGATCAACACGAGCCAAGGTCTGGCTGGTGCGCGTTGGGTCCTACCATTCGAGAATCTGAAAGGAACCTTTTAAATTGCGAGCGAATCTATGTTTGTTACAGTACCCGTATTTTCCTTGCAAATACTAATCTCAACGTGGTAATTGATTTATTACGAGTTGTTGAATTAGAGTGAGTTTGTGATATAGTGATCTCAACGTGGATTTCACATTTCATGGTATCCCTAGTAAGTTTTCCAATGCAGATTCAAATTTAAAAGATGAACAATACGGAGGTGAGAAAACTTTGTATGTATCAAGCATATAACCACACAGAGAGAGAGAGAGAGAGAGAGACACACGCACGAACACAACAACAATCCAATAAGTATAGTGCATCTATTTTTTCAAACCATGCATGTATGACATGAATTCGAAAATACTCCTTCTATTCCTAAATACTAGTCTTTTGGAGAGTTCAACAAGTGACTACATACGGAGCAAAATGAGTGAATCTAGACTCTAAAATATGTCTATATACATACATATGTGTGGGTCCATTTGAAGCCTCTAAAAGACTAATATTTAGGAACGAAGGAGTAAAATGTAAGACATCCATGGTCCTCAGTTCAATATTTAAAATGAACATGAAACTGAAACATGAATATTAAGTCTAGTACTACAGTACATGCAAATGTTGTGTTTAGGCGGAGCTATGATTGTCGGGGGTCAACCCCTCGACCTTAGATAAAATTGTGGAGCTCTGTTTAGGGTTGTTTAGATTATATTTGTCCCCACCCTCCCAACCACCGATTGGTTGTGCACCCCACCCCTCCTCCCGGGAGAATATCATGTGCCCCATACCTTAGATGCTATA
Organism: Aegilops longissima; assembly: GCA_021605205.1. Taxonomy (NCBI): domain Eukaryota; kingdom Viridiplantae; phylum Streptophyta; class Magnoliopsida; order Poales; family Poaceae; genus Aegilops; species Aegilops longissima. Next base: position 34,204 of record JAHIAM010005900.1, read on the forward strand.
TGCCGTCTGAGTTGCTTGGGCTTGCAGATCTGAGATATAGCAGCTCACATGATGTGTCTTAATATTTTTGCAGGAAACCTTGATGAGTTTGAGAATTGCACACAATTTGTACAAAAACTACTTAGATGCCCTTTGATCCCATATCCAACAACCTCGAAGCTCGTATCACCGTAGCATCTAAGATGAAGGAGGACATCATATTCTCCTGTATGTAAGAATATCATGTGCTACCACACCTTAGATGCTTTGGTGATACAAGCTCTTGAGGCGTTGGATTTGTGACAACACCTCCTCGGTGGTTGAATGGTTTTTGTAGAAAAGCCCCAAAAGAGTTCGGCCACCGCTTACAAGCACAAAGACTGCTCGGATGCCATTGGATCTCGGATCAAGCGACCTCCAAGCTCGTATCACCGTAGCATCAAGCTGTGATAGCACCTTATGTTTTCTCGCTACGGGAGAGTATGAGGTGCTCCCACCATAGATTCTATGGTGATCTGAGTTCACCGAGATCTAACGCCCACAGTAGGAGTTTGAATTTTTTTGCAATATCTGATGATAGAGTTTGGGAAATCGCGAGAAAGTACAAGTACTACGCATGTGCCATCGATCCTTGATCATATGACCTAGATGCTCATATCACCGTGGCGGGTAATTAAGCTACGGGAGCACCTAATATGAGCACCGGGGAGCCGTTGGATCGAAGATGCAGCAGCACACACGAGGTTGAATGTTTTATTTGCAAAAAACCTTTGGAGAGTTTGGAATTGCGCATAATTACAAAGACTACTCCCAAGCCATTGGATCTCACTTCCAGCGGTGTAAAACTTCGTATCACCATAGTATCTAAGCTGCGGGGTGGATGTGATATTCTATGCGCTGTCATTTTGTTCATAAACTTGCAAAATCGTGTAACTCGTGTCGTTACTTGTCTAACGCGCGCAAAGTGTTTGTTCAAAAAACCATCCTACACTGAAATATCGGAACAACACGGGGGTCACATGGGGAGCGTAGTAATTTCAAAAATTTCCTCGCACACGCAAGACCATGGTGATGGCATAGCAGCGAGAGGAGAGTGTACGTCCACGTACCCTCGTGAGACCGAAAGCGAGGCGTTATAACAACGCGGTTGATGTAGTCGTCGTCTTCACGATCCGACCGATCCAAGCACCGAGCGTCACGGCACCTCCGAGTTACGCACGTTCAGCTCGATGGCGATCCCGGACTCGATCCGGCAAAGTGTCGAGGATTAGTTCCGTCGACCTGACGGCGTGGTGGCGATGATGATGCTCCACCGGCGCGGGGCTTCACCTAAGCTCGCTGACGATATGACTTCTCGCGCAGGCTTCGCCTAAGCTCATGACGATATGACCGAAGTGGAATATGGTGGAGGGCACCGCACACGGCTAAGGCGATCCGTAGATCAACTTGTGTGTCCATGGGGTGCCCCTGCCCCGTATATAAAGGAGGAGGGAGGAGGAGGCCGGCCCTAGTGAGGCGCGCCATGGGAGTCCTACTCCCAGGGAGTAGGATTCCCCTTTCCTAGTCCAACTAGGAGTCCTTCCATGTATTAGGAGTAGGAGACAAGTAAGGGGAAGAGAGAGGGAAGGAAGCAAGGGGTGCGGCCCTCTCCTAGTCCAATTCAGACTAGGCCATGGGGCGCGCGGCCTGCCCTAGGCAGCCCTCTCTCTTTCCTTGAGGCCCAATAAGGCCCAATACTTCTCCCGGCGAATTCCGTAACTCTCGGTACTCGAAAAATACCGAATCATTGGAACCTTTCCGAACTCGAATATAGTCGTCAATATATCTATCTTTACGTCTCGACCATTTCGAGACTCCTCGTCATGTCCCGATCTCATCGGGACTCGAACTCCTTGGTAAATCAAAACTCATAAACTCATAATAAAGCTGTCGCCGAATCCTTAAGCGTGCGGACCCTACGGGTTCGAGAACTATGTAGACATGACCTAGAACTATTCTCGGTCAATAACCAATAGCGGAACCTGGATGCCCATATTGGCTCCTACATATTCTCTGAAGATCTTTATCGGTCAAACCGCATAACAACATACTTTGTTCCCTTTGTCATCGGTATGTTACTTGCCGAGATTCGATCGTCGGTATCAATACCTAGTTCAATCTAGTTACGGCAAGTCTCTTTACTCGTTCGTAATGCATCATTTCGTAACTAACTCATTCTACATTGCTTGCAAGGCTTATAGTGATGTGCATTACCGAGAGGGCCAGAGATACCTCTCCGGCAATCGGAGTGACAAAACCTAATCTCGAAATCGCCAACCCAACATGTACCTTTGGAGACACCTGTAGTACTCCTTTATAATCACCCGATTCGTTGTGACGTTTGGTAGCACCAAAGTGTTCCTCCGGTAAGCAGGAGTTGCATAATCTCATAGTTACAGGGAACATGTATAAGTCATGAAGAAAGCATAAGCAACATACTAAGCGATCAAGTGCTAAGCTAACGGAATGGGTCAAGTCAATCACATCATTCTCCTAATGATGTGATCCCGTTAATCAAATGACAACTCATGTCTATGGTTAGGAAACATAACCATCTTTGATTAACGAGCTAGTCAAGTAGAGGCATACTAGTGACACTCTGTTTGTATATGTATTCACACATGTATTATGTTTCAGGTTAATACAATTCTAGCATGAATAATAAACATTTATCATGATATAAGGAAATAAATAATAACTTTATTATTGCCTCTAGGGCATATTTCCTTGATCTCCCACTTGCACTAGAGTCAATAATCTAGTTCACATCGCCATGTGATTTAACATCAATAGTTCACATCTATATGTGGTTACCACCCATAGTTCACATCGACATGTGACCAACACCCAAAGGGTTTACTAGAGTCGATAATCTAGTTCACATCTCTATGTGATTAACACCCAAAGAGTACTAAGGTGTGATCATGTTTTGCTTGTGAGATAATTTTAGTCAGCAGATTACATCACATTCAGAGCCGTAAGTATTTACAAATTTCTATGTCTACAATGCTGCGCGGAGCTACTCTAGCTAATTGCTCCCACTTTCAATATGTATCCAGATTGAGACTCGAGTCATCTAGATTAGTGTTAAAACTTGCATCGGCGTAACCCTTTACGGCGAACCTTTTTCACTTCCATAATCGAGAAACATATCCTTATTCTACTAAGGATAATTTTGACCGCTGTCCATTGATCTACTCCTAGATCACTATTGCACTCCTTGCCAAGCTTAGTGGTAGGGTATGCAATAGATCAGTACACAACATGACATACTTTATAGAACCTATGGCTGATGCATAGGGAATGACTTTCATTCTCTTTCTATCTTCTGCCGTGGTCGGGTTTTGAGTCTTACTCAATTTCACACCTTGTAACACAGGCAAGAACTCTTTCTTTGGTATTCCATTTTGAACTACTTCAAAATCTTTGTCAAGGTATGTACTCATTGAAAAAACTTATCAAGCGTCTTGATCTATCTCTATAGATCTTGATGCTCAATATATAAGCAGCTTCACGAGGTCTTTCTTTTGAAAAACTCCTTTCAAACACTCCTTTATGCTTTGCAGAATAATTCTACATTATTTCCAATCTACAATATGTCATTCACATATACTTATCGAAATTTTGTAGTGCTCCCACTCACTTTCTTGTAAATCTGAGGCTTCACCAAAAGTGCGTATAAAACTATATGCTTTGATCAACTTATCAAGCGTATATTCAACTCGAGATGCTTGCACCGGTCCATAGATGGATCATTTGGAGCTTGCATATTTTATTAGCACCTTTAGGATTGACAAAACCTTCGGTTGCATCATATACAACTCTTCTTTAAATCCATTAAGGAATGTAGTTTTGTTTATCCATTTGCAGATTTCATAAAATGCGGCAATTGCTAACATGATTTAGACAGACTTAAGCATCGCTACTGGTGAGAAAATTTCATCTTAGTCAACACCTTGAACTTTGTCAAAACCTTTTTCGACAAGTCTAGCTTTGTAGATAGTAACACTACTATCAGCGTCCGTCTTCCTCTTGAAGATCCATTTAATCCCAATGGCTTGCCGATCATCGAGCAAGTCAATCAAAGTCCATACTTTGTTCTTATACATGGATCCTATCTCAGATTTCATGGCCTCAAGCCATTTTGCGGAATCTGGGCTCATCATCGCTTCCTCATAGTTCGTAGGTTCATCATGGTCTAGTAACATGACTTCCGAACATGATTACCGTACCACTCACAGTGCGGATCTTACTCTGGAAGACCTACGAGGTTTGGTAGCAACTTGATCTGAAGTTTTATGATCATCATCATTAACTTCCTCACTAATTGGTGTAGGAATCTTTGGAACTGCTTTCGTGATAAACTACTTTCCAATAAGGAGAAGGTACAATTACCTCATCAAGTTCTACTTTCCTCCCACTCACTTCTTTCGAGAGAAACTCCTTCTCTAGAAAGGATCCATTCTTAACAACGAATGTCTTGCCTTTCGGATCTGTGATAGAAGGTGTACCCAACATTTTGGGTATCCTATGAAGGCGCACTTTTCGATTTGGGTTCAAGCTTATCATGTTGAAACTTTTCACATAAGCATCACAACCCAAACTTTAAGAAACGACAACTTTGGTTTCTTGCTAAACCATAGTTCATACGGTGTCGTCTCAGCGGATTTATATGGTGCCCTTTTAGCGTGAATGCAGCTGTCTCTAATGCATAACCCCAAAAGCGATATTGGTAAATCGGTAAGAGACATCATTGATCGCACCATATCAAAATAAAATACAGTTATGACGTTCGGACACACCATTACGTTATGGTGTTCCATGTGGCGTGAGTTGTGAAACTATTCCACATTGTTTTATATGAAGGCCAAACTCGTAACTCAAATATTCTCCTCCACGATCAGATCGTAGAAACTTTATTTTCTTATTACGATGATTCTCCACTTCACTCTGAAATTATTTGAACTTTTCAAATGTTTGGACTTGTGCTTCATTAAGTAGATATACTCATATCTGCTCAAATCATCTTGTGAAGGTCGAAAATAACGATACTTGTCGTGAGCTTTAACACTCATCGGACCGCATACATCGGTATGTATTATTTCCAATAAGTCATTTGCTCGCTCCATTGTTAGGAGAAGCGAGTCTTTAGTCATCTTGCCCATAAGGCATGGTTACATAAGCATCAAGTGATTCATAATCAAGTGATTCCAAAATCCCATCGGCATGGAGTTTCTTCATCGCTTTACCTAATATGACCTAAGCGGCGATTGCCACAAATAAGTTGCACTATCATTATTAACTTTGCATCTTTTGGCATCAATATTATGAATATGTGTATTACTACGATCGAGATCCAACAAACTATTTTTATTGGGTGTATGACCATTGAAGGTTTTATTCATTTAAATAGAACAACAATTATTCTTTGACTTTAAATGAATAACCGTTTTGAAAACTATTTTCATTGGGTGTATGACCATGAAGGTTTTATTCATTTAAATAGAACAACAATTATTCTTTGACTTTAAATGAATAAGCGTTTTGCAATAAACATGATCAAATCATATTCATGCTCAGCGCAAACACCAAATAACATTTATTTAGGTTTAACACTAATCCCGAAAGTATAGGGGTGTGCGATGATGATCATATCAATATTGGAACTACTTCCAACTCTCATCGTCACTTCCCCTTCAACTAGTTTCTGTTCATTCGCAACTCCGTTTGAGTTACTACTCTTAGCAACCGAACCATTATCAAATACCGAGGGTTGCTATGAACACTAGTAAAATATATATCAATAATCTGTATATCAAATATACCTTTGTTCACTTTGCCATCCTTCTTATCCGCCAAACACTTGGGGTAGTTCCGCTTCGGTGACCAATTCCATTGTAGCAAAAGCACTTAGTCTCGGGCTTAGGTCCGGACTTGGGCTTCTTCACTCGAGTAACAACTTGCTTGCCGTTCTTTTGAAGTTCCCTTCTTCCTTTGACCTTTTCCTTGAGACTAGTGGTCTTGTCAATCATCAACACTTGATGCTCTTTTCTTGATTTCTACCTTCGTCGATTTCAGCATCACGAAGAGCTTGGGAATACTTTTGTCATCCCTTGCATATTATAGTTCATCACGAAGTTCTACTAACTTGGTGATGGTGACTAGAAAATTCATCAATCACTATCTTATCGGAAGATTAACTCCCACTTGATTCAAGCGATTGAAGTACCCGGACAATCGAGCACATGCTCACTAGTTGAGCGATTCTCCTCCATCTTTTAGCTATAGAACTTGTTGGAGACTTCATATCTCTCAACTCGGGTATTTGCTTGAAATATTAACTTCAATTCTGGAACATCTCATATGGTCCATGGCGTTCAAAACGTCTTTGAAGTCCCGATTCTAAGCCGTTAAGCATGGTGCACTAAACTATCAAGTAGTCATCATATTGAGCTAGCCAAGCGTTCATAACGTATGCATACGCTCTGTAATAGGTCATCACCTAGCGGTGCATTAAGGACATAATTCTTACGTGCAGCAATGAGGATAAACCTCGGATCACGGATCCAATCCGCATCATTGCTACTAACATTTTTAATACAATTTTCTCTAGGAACACATATAAAAACATAGGGAAGCAACAACGCGAGCTATTGATCTACAACATAATTTGCAAAATACTACGGGACTAAGTTCATGATAAATTAAAGTTCAATTAATCATATTACTTAAGAACTCCCACTTAGATAGACATCTCTCTAGTCATCTAAGTGATTACGTGATCAAATCAACTAAACCATGTCCGATCATCACGTGAGATGGAGTAGTTTCAATAGTGAACATCACTATGTTGATCATATCTACTATATGATTCACGCTCGACCTTTCGGTCTCCGTGTTCGAGGCCATATCTGTTATATGCTAGGCTCGTCAAGTTTAACTGAGTATTCTGCGTGTGCAACTGTTTTGCACCGTTGTATTTGAGCGTAGAGCCTATCACACCCGATCATCACGTGGTGTCTCGTACGAAGAACTTCGCAGCGGTGCATACTCGGGGAGAACACTTCTTGATAATTTTAGTGAGAGATCATCTTATAATGCTACCGTCAATCAAAGCAAGATAAGATGCATAAAGGATAAACATCACATGCAATCAATATAAGTGATATGATATGGTCATCATCATCTTGTGCTTGTGATCTCCATCTCGAAGCACCGTCATGATCACCATCGTCACCGGTAGCGACACCTTGATCTCCATCGTAGCATCGTTGTCGTCTAGCCAACTATTGCTTCTCGACTATCGCTACCGCTTAGTGATAAAGTAAAGCAATTACATGGCGTTGCATTTCATACAATAAGCGACAACCATATGGCTCTGCCGATTCGATAACTTCGGTTACAAAACATGATCATCTCATACAATAAAATATAGCATCACGTCTTGACCACATCACATCACAACATGCCTGCAAAAACAAGTTAGGCGTCCTCTACTTTGTTGTTGCAAGTTTTACGTGGCTGCTACGGGCTGAGCAAGAACCGTTCTTACCTCGCATCAAAACCACAGCGATAGTTTGTCAAGTTGGTGCTGTTTTAACCTTCGCAAGGACGGGCGTAGCCACACTCAGTTCAACTAAAGTGAGAGAAACGACACCGCCGGTCACCTTTAAGCAACTAGTGCTCGAGCGGTGAAACCAGTCTCGCGTAAGCGTCTGCGTAATGTCGGTCCGGGCGCTTCATCTCACAATATCGCCGAACCAAAGTATGACATCTTTGGTAAGCGGTATGACTTATATCGCCCACAACTCACTTGTGTTCTACTCGTGCATATGACATCAGCGCATAAAACCAGGCTCGATACCCTTTGTGGGGAGCGTAGTAATTTCAAAAAATTCCTACGCACGCAAGACCATGGTGATGGCGTAGCAACGAGAGGGAAGTGTCGTCCACGTACCCTCATAGACCAAAGCGAAGCGTTATAACAACAGCGATGCGATGTAGTCGTGCGTCTTCATGATCCGACCGATCCAAGCACCGAGCGTCACGGCACCTCCGAGTTACGCACACGTTCAGCTCGATGGCGATCCCGGACTCCGATCCGGCAAAGTGTCGGGATGAGTTCCGTCAAGACGACGGCGTGGTGGCGATGATGATGCTCAGCGGCGCGGGGCTTCACCTAAGCTCATGACGATATGACTTCTCGGCGCGAGGCTTCGCCTAAGCTCGCGATGATATGACGAAGTGGAATATGGTGGAGGGGCACCGCTGCAGCTAAGGAGCGATCCGTAGATCAACTTGTGTGTCCATGGGGTGCCCCTGCCCCGTATATAAAGGAGGGAGGGAGGAGGAGGCCGGCCCTAGTAGGCGCGCCATGGGAGTCCTACTCCCACGGGAGTAGGATTCCCTTCCTAGTCCAACTAGGAGTCCTTCCATGTATTAGGAGTAGGAGACAAGTAAGGGAAGAGAGAAGGGAAGGAAGCAAGGGTGCGGCCCTCTCCTAGTCCAATTCGGACTAGGCCATGAGAAGCCGCGGCCTGCCCTAGGCAGCCCTCTCTCTTTCCCTTGAGGCCCAATAAGGCCAATACTTCTCCCGGCAATTCCGTAACTCTCGGTACTCGAAAAATACCGAATCATTGGAACCTTTCCGAACTCGAATATAGTCGTCCAATATATCTATCTTTACGTCTCGACCATTTGAGACTCCTCGTCATGTCCCCGATCTCATCAGGGACTCGAACTCCTTCGTACATCAAAACTCATAAACTCATAATAAAGCTGTCGCCGAATCCTTAAGCGTGCGGACCCTACGGGTTCGAGAACTATGTAGACATGACCTAGAACTATTCTCGGTCAATAACCAATAGCGGAACCTGGATGCCCATATTGGCTCCTACATATTCTCGAAGATCTTTATCGGTCAAACCGCATAACAACATACTTTGTTCCCTTTGTCATCGGTATGTTACTTGCCCAAGATTCGATCGTCGGTATCAATACCTAGTTCAATCTCGTTACCGGCAAGTCTCTTTACTCGTTCGTAATGCATCATTTCGTAACTAACTCATTCTTACATTGCTTGCAAGGCTTATAGTGATGTGCATTACCGAGAGGGCCAGAGATACCTCTCCGACAATCGGAGTGACAAAACCTAATCTCGAAATCGCCAACCCAACATGTACCTTTGGAGACACCTGTAGTACTCCTTTATAATCACCCGATTCGTTGTGACGTTTGGTAGCACCAAAGTGTTCCTCCGGTAAGCAGGAGTTGCATAATCTCATAGTTACGAGGAACATGTATAAGTCATGAAGAAAGCATAAGCAACATACTAAGCGATCAAGTGCTAAGCTAACGAGAATGGGTCAAGTCAATCACATCATTCTCCTAATGATGTGATCCGTTAATCAAATGACAACTCATGTCTATGGTTAGGAAACATAACCATCTTTGATTAACGAGCTAGTCAAGTAGAGGCATACTAGTGACACTCTGTTTGTATATGTATTCACACATGTATTATGTTTCCGGTTAATACAATTCTAGCATGAATAATAAACATTTATCATGATATAAGGAAATAAATAATAACTTTATTATTGCCTCTAGGGCATATTTCCTTCAGTCCCACTTGTCATTAATCAAATTTGGACCTAAAACTAACAAATCTGAAAGGCGAGATTTGAGCGGCAACTGGACTACAAAGCGTAAGTCGATAGCTTTGAAAAAAGCGAGCGGTTGTTTGCTTTGTCCCATAACTTGATTTTATCAGATACTTGCATTGAGTAGAGTAGAGGGTGCCTCGTCAACACGTGCATGACCGTTGTCTCACTTCTTGGTGGGTCCTGGTCTGCGATCTCGATCTCTCTTCTCTCCATCGTCTAACCTTTGCGGGCACACACGAAGAGCGCGCTAGCTTGCCGTGGTGTTATTACAACTAAAAAAGCTTGGAAAATAGAAGAATCGCCTAGAACAAGAGGCGTTGTGGCTGGTCGAGGCGGAGCTAACCACATCTATCCTCCATGCCACGTTTGCATGGTGAAGCTGTGTGGCTAGTGGGGTGTTTCCGACCGGTGGTTGGGTCCCGAGGTCGAACCATAGGTACTACGTCGATCTGTATATTTTACCGCACATTTTTCCTCCGTGCGAGATGTGGCACACCCTACCGCGCGAGTTTGGGGTCCTCCCGGGTGGTGCCGCATATATTCTTCTGACGTGGGGCGCCCTCTGCGCGTTTTTCGGGTCCTCCTCGGTCGTGGCGCGAAGCAAGTAAATGAGTTGTCAAATCACGAAGACCACCTTTCCCGCCGAGTACATCAACGAAGCACGGTGGCTAGCTAGTTGGGCTAGTTCGAGCGATTAGCTAGGCCGCCACCACATTTGTTTTTCACCCTTTTTATCTACTTGCGGCATGTAAATTTAAATATCCACCGGCGTTGCTCGGTGTTTGGGTGCGGCAGGATTTTTAATTTTTGATTGGCCACGGAGCGGTAGCGGCAGGATTTTAAATTTTTGATTGATGGGAGCAGGCGTGGCAGCAATTAGTCACGATGACTCC
>JAHIAM010005901.1:0-41940 GCA_021605205.1 Aegilops longissima
TCGATCTATTTCCATTTTTGGAGGGTTTCCTCGTAGATGAGGTTTAGTCGCTTGCCGCCATCCATGAGTACCTTAGTAAAGCATAAAGCATAATCCACTATTGACCTGAGAACCAATGCGGCGGTGCTTGGGCTGTTCGAATTTGGGTTCATCACGGCATTAAAGGTAATAGCCGTGTCACTCCATGGATTTATTGTTGCTACTTGGTAGACTTGGCAAGGTTGCGAGTGTTCGTTTCGCATATTAATTGATGCGAAAGTATCGAAGGCTGTTAATACCCGTCTTGGTGTTGCTTTGGGCTGGGATTACGAGGCTAGAAGCTCTTCGCCACTTTTGGCCACTGCCGTAGTATCCAACATGCTCGAAGGCTATGAGTTGGAGTGGCGCCTCTGTGCTATGAATTTTGCGAGGTCCGTTTAGCCAACCCTCGAAGCGGTTCCATACCCTTTAGGGGTTTTTGTTTTTGATGTTTAACCCAGGTGCTTGGTGATGATGCACCCTTTTATTTCGGACTAGGGATGTATTCGGGGCGGATTATCCCAAAATTTACTTCGGTTTTCGAGCACTCTCCATCGTGACAAGTACTTTTGTACTATGGTCACCAAGTCAGCAAAGCGTGTAATTTCATGGCGACTTATGGCGTTTAGGATTCCTTGTCCGTGCAATTATTGCAAAAGTGAGATTGCGTCCTCCTCTCGGCGGTCCTTTATCCCTGTCCATAACCGAGAATCGCGTGATAATGATGTTTGTTTCAGCGGGCTCTTGCCGAATTCGGAATAGATCGCTAATGTTTGGGTGGGCGGGTGGAACTAGATCCGGAACCCGCCCAAATTAAGACTCAGGGCCGAAGTTTCTGAACTTGGAAGTTTGGATTTTGAATGCTATCCAATGAATCAACCCGGTAGCGACTTTAAGTTCAGGGCTTGATCGACATCCGTCCCTCTGCGGGAATCCGGCATGGAGGGATCGGGAATCCGGACGTAACTAGTCCTTAAGATAGAAGAAGAATCGCCGTATTGCTCCTCTATCATAGCAACATGATGGGTAGCCTGGGGAGAGTTTTAGGCCCGATCTGGTCGTAGTCTGTGGCGACTCCCAGGGCGGCGATGCGATCCAAGAGCTCGTTCTGGAGGAGAGCTCGATCGGATCTAACTGCTCGGCAAGTTCCGAGTTAACGTGAAGATTGGTTTCGGCGACTCGAGAAGTCATCGTCGCGCGATATTGATGGCGGTCATAAGAAAACCACCTAGCGAAGAGTCGACCCGGTGGCCAAGGCTCCTTTGGCGATAGTATCGTCTTTAAAGGCGGGATGAGGCATCCTTCCCGGCGGCGGCGGCATAGAGGAACTCTCAATGAAAGCACCAATGTCGGTGTCAAACCGGCGGATCTCGGGTAGGGGTCCCGAACTATGCGTCTAAGCGGATGGTAACAGGAGACAAGGGACACGATGTTTTTACCCAGGTTGGGCCCTCTCGATGGAGGTAATACCCTACTCCTGCTTGATTAATATTGATGATATGGGTAGTACAAGAGTAGATCTCCCCGAGATCGAGAGGCTAAACCCTAGAAGCTAGCCTATGGTATGGTTGTTGTTAGTTCTCACGAAACCCTCCGGTTTATATAGACACCGGATAGGGTTAGGGTTACTGAGTCGGTTACAATGGTAGGAGATCTACATATCCAGTCGCCAAGCTTGCCTTCCACGCCAAGGAAAGTCCCATCCGGACACGGAAAAAGTCTTCAATCTTGTATCTTCATAGTCCAGAGTCCGCCAGCGGTGATAGTTGACTATCCGGACACCCCTAATCGAGGACTCCCTCACTAGGGTTGTATGAATATAAGTATGCAGCAAACCGAAAGTTGTTGAGTCCGGATGAGATCCCGGACGTCACGAGGAGTTCGGAATGGTCGGAGGTAAAGAATTATATATAGGAAGTGCTGTTTTGACCATCGGGAGAGTTTGGGGTCACGGTATTGTACAGGACCACCGGAAGGGTCCCGAGGTCCACCGGTGGGGTCACCTATCCGGAGGGCCTCGTGGGCTGAAGTGGGGAGGAACCAGCCTGGTGGGCTGGTGCGCCTTGGGCCCCCGCGCCTAGGGTTGGAAACCCTAGGGGTGGGCGCCCACTGCCTTGGGGCAAGCCTCCCCCTTGGCCGCCACCCCCTTGGGAGATCTAATCTCCAGGCTGGCGCCCCAGGGGCCTATATAAAGGGGGGGGAGGGCAGCCGCACCCCAAGCCTTGTCGCCTCCCTCTCCCCTACTACACCTCTCCTCGTCTCATGAGCTCGCAAGCTCTGCGGAACCCTGCTGCATCCACCACCACGTCGTCGTGCTGCTGGATCTTCATCAACCTCTCCCTCCTCCTTGTTGGATCAAGGCGTGGGAGACGTCATCCGCTTCGTACGTGTGTTGAACGCGGAGGTGATGTCCGTTCGGCACTTGGTCATCGGTGATTTGGATCACGACGAGTACGACTCCCTCAACCCCGTTCACTTGAACGCTTCCGCTCGCGATCTACAAAGGTATGTAGATGCACTCCTATCAGTCGTTGCTAGATGAACTCATAGATGGATCTTGGTGAAACCGTAGGAAATTTTTTATTTTCTGCAACGTTCCCCAACAGTGGCATCATGAGCTAGGTCTATGTGTAGTTCTCTATTGCACGAGTAGAACACAAATCTGTTGTGGGCGTAGATGTTGTCAACTTTCTTGTTGTTACTAGTCTTATTTTGCTTCAGAGGTATTGTGGGATGAAGCGGCCCGGACCGACCTTACACGTACGCTTACGTGAGACAGGTTCCACCGACTGACATGCACTAGTTGCATAAGGTGGCTAGCGGGTGTCTGTCTCTCCCACTTTAGTTGGAGCGGATTCGAGGAAAAGGGTCCTTATGAAGGGTAAATAGAAGTTGACAAATCACGTTGTGGTTTTTTGTAGGTAAGAAAATGTTCTTGCTAGAACCCTATTGCAGCCACGTAAAAGATGCAACAACAATTAGAGGACGTCTAACTTGTTTTTGCAGCAATTGCCTTGTGATGTGATATGGCCAAAAGTTGTGATGAATGATGAATGATATATTGTGATGTATGAGATCATGTTCTTGTAATAAGAATCACGACTTTCATGTCGATGAGTATGACAACCGGCAGGAGCCATAGGAGCTGTCTTAATTATTGTATGACCTGCGTGTCATTGATTCAACGCCATGTATTTACTTTGCTTTATTGCTAAGCCGTTAGCTATAGTAGTAGAAGTAATAGTTGGCGAGCAACTTCATGGAGACACGATGATGGAGATCATGGTGTCATGCCGGTGACAAGATGATCATGGAGCCCCGAAGATGGAGATCAAAGGAGCTATATGATATTGGCCATATCATGTCACTACTATATATAATTGCATGTGATGTTTATTATGATTATGCATCTTGTTTACTTAGAACAACGGTAGTAAATAAGATGATCCCTTATAATAATTTCAAGAAAGTGTTCTCCCTAAGCGCAAGGCGTTGCTAAAGTTCGTCGTTTCAAGCACCACGTGATGATCGGGTGTGATAGATTCCTACGTTCACATACAACGGGTGTAAGATAGTTTTACACATGCAAAACACTTAGGTTAACTTGACGAGCCTAGCATGTACAGACATGGCCTCGGAACACAAGAGACCGAAAGGTCGAACATGAGTCGTATGGAAGATACGATCAACATGGAGATGTTCATCGACGATGACTAGTCCGTCTCACGTGATGATCGGACACGGCCTAGTCGACTCGGATCATGTAACACTTAGATGACTAGAGGGATGTCAAATCTGAGTGGGAGTTCATTATATAATTTGATTAGATGAACTTAATTATCATGAACATTAGTCTAAAATCTTTGCAAAATGTCTTGTAGATCAAATGGCCAACGCTCATGTCACCATGAACTTCAACGCGTTCCTAGAAAACCAAGCTGAAAGATGATGGCAGCAACTATTCGGACTGGGTCCGGAACACGAGATCATCCTCATAGCTGCCAAGAAACAATATGTCCTACAAGCACCGCTAGGTGAAGCACCCATCCTGAGAACCAAGGCGTTATGAGCGCTTGGCGATCACGTCTTGATGATTACTCCCTCGTTCGGTGCGGCATGCTTTACAGCTTAGAACCGGGGGCTCCAAAAGCGTTTTGAGCAACACGGAGCATATGAGATGTTCGAGGAGCTGAAAATGGTTTTCCAAGCTCATGCCCGGTCGAGAGATATGAAGTCTCCGACAAGTTCTATAGTTGTAAGATGGAGGAAAATAGTTACATCGGTGAGCACATACTCAAAATGTGGGTTGCACAACCGCTTTGTCCCACTGGACATTAACCTCCGGACGAGGCGGTCATTGACAGAATCCTTGATCGCTCCCACCGAGCTACAAGAGCTTTGTGATGAACTACAATATGCAGGGGATGGTGAAAACTATTCTGAAGTATTTTCAATGCTGAAGTCACAGAGGTAGAAATAAAAAGGAACATCAAGTGTTGATGGTCAATAAAACCACCAAGTTCAAGAAAGGCAAGGGTAAGAAGAACTTCAAGAAGGACGGCAAGGATGTTGCGCGCCCGTAAGCCGATTGCGGGAAGAAGTCAAAAATGGACCCAAGCACGAGATCGAGTGCTTTTATTGCAAAGGGAAGGGTCATCGAAGCGGAACTGCCCCAAATACTTAGTAGACAAGAAGGCCGGCAACACTAAAGGTATATTTGATATACATGTAATTGATGTGTACCTTACCATTACTCGTAGTAACTCACCGGTATTTGATACCGTGTCGTTGCTCATATTTGTAACTCACAGCAGGAGCTGCGGAATAAACGGAGATCGGCGAAGGGCGAGGTGACGATGCGCGTCGGGAATGGTTCCAAGGTCGATGTGATCGCCGTCGGCACGCTACCTCTACATTTACCTATGGGATTAGTTTTAAACCTCAATAATTGTTATTTAGTGCCAAGTTTGAGCATGAACATTGTATCAGGATCTCGTTTAATACGAGATGACTACTCATTTAAATCTGAGAATAATGGTTGTTCTATTTATATGAGAGATATGTTTTATGGTCATGCTCCGACGGTGAATGGTTTATTCTTAATGAATCTCGAACGTAATGTCACACATATTCATAGTGTGAATACCAAAAGATGTAAAGTTGATAACGATAGTCCCACATACTTGTGGCACTGCCGCCTTGGTCACATTGGTGTCAAGCGCATGAAGAAGCTCCATGTTGATGGACTTTTAGAGTCTCTCGATTATGAATCATTTGACACATGCGAACCATGCCTTATGGGCAAAATGACCAAGACTCCGTTCTTCGGAACAATGGAGCGAGCAACCAACTTATTGGAAATCATACATCCGATGTATGCGGTCCAATGGCGTTGAGGCTCATGGAGGATATCGTTATGTTCTCACGCCACCGATGACTTGAGTAGATATGGATATGTCTACTTGATGAAACACAAGTCTTAGACCTTTGAAAAGTTCAAGGAATTTCAAAATGAGGTAGAGAATCAACGTGACCGAAAAATAAAGTTCTTACGATCAGATCATGGAGGAGAATATTTAAGTCATGAATTTGGTACACACTTAAGGAAATGTGGAATCGTTTCACAACTCACGCCGCCTGGAACACCGCAGCGTAACGGTGTGTCCGAACGTCGTAATCGCACTCTATTGGATATGGTGCGATCTATGATGTCTCTTACAGATTTACCGCTATCATTTTGGGGATACGCTCTAGAGACAGCTACATTCACTTTAAATAGGGCACCGTCTAAATCCGTTGAGACAACACCGTATGAATTATGGTTTGGGAAGAAACCTAAGTCATCGTTTCTAAAAGTTTGGGGATGCGATGCTTATGTCAAGAAACTTCAACCTGAAAAGCTCGAACCCAAGTCGGAAAAATCGTCTTCATAGGATACCCAAGGAAACCATTGGGTCTACCTTCTACCTTAGATTGAAGGCAAGATCTTTGTTGCCAAGAACGGATCCTTCTGGAAAAAAGTTTCTCTCGAAAGGAGTAAGTGGGGGAAAGTAGAACTCGATGAAGTACTACCTCTTGAACCGGAAAGTAGTGCAGCTCGGAAAATGTTCTGTGGTGCCTACACCGACCGGAGAGGAAATTTATGATGATGATCAAGGTACTTCGGATCAAGTTGCTCTGAACTTCATAGGTCCACAAGGACACGCTCCACACCAGTGGTATGGCAACCCTGTCACGGAAATCATGTTGTTAGACAATGGTGAACATTCGAACTATGAAGAAGCGATGGCGGGCCCAGATTCCAACAAATGGCTTGAAGCCATGCAATCCGAGATAGGATCCATGTATGAAAACAAAGTATGGACTTTGACAGACTTGCCCGATGATCGGCGAGTGATAGAAAACAAATGGATCTTTAAGAAGAAGACGGACGCGGATGGTAATGTTACCATCTATAAAGCTCGACTTGTCGCTAAAGGTTATCGGCAAGTTCAAGGGATTGACTACGATGAGACTTTCTCTCCCGTAGCGAAGCTGAAGTCCGTCCAAATCATGTTAGCAATTGCCGCATACTATGATTATGAGATATGGCAAATGGACGTCAAAGCGGCATTCCTTAACGGCTATCTTAAGGAAGAACTGTATATGATGCAGCCGGAAGGTTTTGTTCGACCCTAAGAATGCTAACAAGGTATGCAAGCTCCAACGATCCATTTATGTGCTGGTGCAAGCATCTCGGAGTTGGAACATTCGCTTTGATGAGATGATCAAAGCGTTTGGGTTTATCTTGAGACTTATGGAGAAGCTGCGTTTACAAGAAAGTGAGTGGGAGCTCAGTAGCATTTCTCATATTATATGTAGATGACATACTATTGATGGGAAATGATATAGAACTTTTGGACAGCATTAAGGCCTACTTGAATAAGAGTTTTTCAATGAAGGACCTTGGAGAAGCTGCTTATATATTAGGCATCAAGATCTATAGAGATAGATCGAGACTCCTCATAGGTCTTTCACAAAGCACATACCTTGAAAAGGTATTGAAGAAGTTCAAAATGGATCAGTCCAAGAAAGGGTTCTTGCCTGTATTACAAGGTGTGAAATTGAGCTCGGCTCAATGCCCGACCACGGCAGAAGATAAAGAAGAGATGAGTGTCATCCCCTATGCCTTAGCCATAGGATCTATTATGTATGCCATGCTGTATACCAGACCTGATGTAAACCTTGCCGTAAGTTTGGTAGGAAGGTACCAAAGTAATCCTGGCAAGGAACACTGGACAACGGTCAAGAATATCCTGAAGTACGAAAAGGACTAAGGACATGTTTCTCGCTTATGGAGGTGACGAAGAGCTCGTCAGAAGGGTTACGTCGACGCTTAGCTTCGACACAGATCTGGATGACTCTAAGTCACAAATCGGATCGTGTATATGTTGAATGGTGGAGCAAGAGCTGGTGCATTTGCAAGCGAGAGTGTCGTGGCGGGATCTACATGTGAAGCGGAGTACATGGCAGCCTCGGAGGCAGCGCATGAAGCAATTTGGGTGAAGGAGTTCATCACCGACCTAGGAGTCATACCCAATGCATCGGGCCGATCAAACTCTTTCGTGACAACTTTGGAGCTATTGCACTTGCCAAGGAGCCCAGGTTTCACAAGAAGACCGAGCACATCAGCGCCGCTTCAACTCCATTCGAGAAAATGTTCAAGATGGAGACATAGAAATTTGCAAAGTGCATACGGATCTGAATGTCGCAGATCCATTGACTAAACCTCTTCCATGAGCAAAACATGATCAACACCGTAACTCTATGGGTGTTCGATTCATCACAATGTAACTAGATTGTTGACTCTAGTGCAAGTGGGAGACTGTTGGAAATATGCCCTAGAGGCAATGATAAAAGGATTATTATTATTATATTTCCTTGTTCGTGATAATTGTCTTTTATTCATGCTATAATTGTATTATCAGGAAATCGTAATACACGTGTGAATACATAGACTACTATATGTCCCTAGTGAGCCTCTAGTTGACTAGCTCGTTGATCAGCAGATAGTCATGGTTTCTGACTATGGACATTGGATGTCATTGATAACGGGATCACATCATTAGGAGAATGATGTGATGGACAAGACCCAATCCTAAGCATAGCACAAGATCGTGTAGTTCGTTTTGCTAGAGCTTTTCCAATGTCAAGTATCTTTTACTTAGACCATGAGATCGTAACTCCGGATACCGTAGGAGTGCTTTGGGTGTACCAAACGTCACAACGAATCGGGTGACTATAAAGGTGCACTACGGTATCTCCGAAAGTGTTCATTGGGTTGTCACGGATCGAGGCGGGATTTGTCACTCCGTATTACGAGAGGTATCATGGGCCCACGGTAATGCATCATCATAATGAGCTCAAAGTGACCAAGTGTTTGGTCACGGGATCATGCATTACTGAGACGAGTAAAGTGACTTGCGATAACGAGATTGAACGAGGTATTGGGATACCGACGATCGAATCTCGGGCAAGTAACATACCGATTGACAAAGGGAATTGTATACGGGTTGCTTGAATCCTCGACATCGTGGTTCATCCGATGAGATCATCGAGGATCATGTGGAGCCAACATGGGTATCCAGATCCCGTTGTTGGTTATTGACGGAGAGCCGTCTCGGTCATGTCTACATGTCTCCAACCCGTAGGGTCTACATTAAGGTTCGGTGGCGCTAGGGTTGTATGAATATGAGTATGCAGCAAACCAAAAGTTGTTCGGAGTCCCGAATGAGATCTCGGATGTCACGAGGAGTTCCGGAATGGTCCGAAGGTAAAGAATTATATATAGGAAGTGCTGTTTCGGCCATCGGGAGAGTTTTGGGGTCACCGGATTGTCACGGACCACCGGAAGGGTCCCGGGTCCACCGGGTGGGGCCACCTGTCCCGGAGGGCCTCGTGGGCTGAAGTGGGGAGGGAACCAGCCCCTGGTGGGCTGGTGCGCCCCCCCCCTTGGGCCCTCCCTGCGCCTAGGATTGGAAACCCTAGGGGTGGGGGGCGCCCCACTTGCCTTGGGTGGCAAGCCTCCCCCTTCGCCGCTGCCCCCCCCCCTTTGGAGATCTAATCTCCAGGGCCGGCGCCCCCCCAGGGGGCTTATATAAAGGGGGGAGGGAGGGCAGCCGCACTCAAGCCTTGGCGCCTCCCTCTCCCTGCTACACCTCTCCCTCTCGCAGGCTCGTGGCTCGCTGGGAACCTGCTGCATCCACCACCACGCCGTCATGCTGCTGGATCTTCATCAACCTCTCCCTCCTCCTTGCTGGATCAAGGCGTGGGAGACGTCATCCGCTCCGTACGTGTGTTGAACGCAGAGGTGCTGTCCGTTCGGCACTTGGTCATCGGTGATTTGGATCACGACGAGTATGACTCCCTCAACCCCGTTCACTTGAACGCATCCGCTCGCGATCTACAAAGGTATGTAGATGCACTCTTATCACTCGTTGCTAGATGAACTCATAGATGGATCTTGGTGAAACCGTAGGAAATTTTTTATTTTCTGCAACGTTCCCCAACAACATCGTCGTCCACCGCAACAGCAACGCCCTCCACGGCTAGTAGTTGAAGCCGAGGCCGAGCTGCCTCCAGGACACCGACGTGCGCCGTACCCGAGCTGGTTCAACCACGTCGTCCCGCGCCTCACCGCTGCCGCTCCAACATCGCCACCGTCCACCGCACCGGAGCTGTTCATGCTACGCCGTCCTTCGCCGCCTCGGATCTGCTTCCCCTCCGCAACATAGTCAACAATTTGGCCATGGGTTCGTCCAAGGCTCCACCCTCCTCCAAAACATTGGTTCCCCCGGTAAAAAGACGAACATTGTTGCGATATCAGGAAGACACAGCACTAGCAACCGTAACTGGTACTCCTCTTCTCTTATTTGTGCAAATCTTACGTGTCTGCTTGCATGCTATTCATCCCACAGAAGACACTAGTTGACCGCTTCTTCCTACACCTTCTTCCTGATACTAGATGTTCCTAGTAACTCGTGATGCACAAGGTTTCTCCTCATATACTATTTCACCTTAACTAGAGGCCCGTCGCCCCTCAGATTTCAATTCCTAGTCAGTTGATTCCCAATTAAAGAAGCATTCCTGGCGTAACAGCGCTAGTCGCCTATTAAGCCGGGAAGAAGCCCTCGGTGTTTATCTTAGGGGGTGTGGGGCCTAGGAGCTGCAGGCGCCCGATCTGGAGGTCGGCCGGGCTTAAAGGATGGCCGGGCGCTACCAAGCACGACGGTGGTGTGAGGTCTGGGAAGGGCAAGGCGGCAGAGGCAGGGGTGCAGGCCGGTGGTGGTTGTCGGCTCAAGAAAGATCGTCAACAAGGATGGTGGCGGGAGGTAGAGCGAATGTCATCTGCCGTTCCTTGTAGATTGTACGGCTCATAAAAAAATCGATTGGCCTATTTATTTTCAGTCGATTGTTATTTTCATTGGACCACATGTGGTGGTGTGCTGGAGGAGTACCTGCATTTCCCAGCCATCCCTGTGCTCACATATTACAAAATCATACGGAGTAGAATCTAATTTTGTTTGCCATGCAATGCTATAGAGCTATCATATGTCTCATGTCATTTATTTTTAAGCCACCTGCTATCTGCTACTTTTACAGTGCACTAGTTCTGCACACACTTCGCCCATACTCTCACTATTGTTTTTTTATGCATGGGTATCTCAGCCTCTGCCAAATTGTTGACAGAAGCACGAAATAAAAGAGAGAAGTCGCTCCTGCTTTCTTCGTTGGCAGGCAAGACACGTCTCAGCACTTTAAAGGTTGCATGTTCAACAGATGGAGACGGTAAACGTAGCTCTGGAGTTGATGATCTCGCTCCCCATGAACCACCATCCCAGGTGCTTGCTTTAACTTCGCGGTGTCATATGTGGTTGCATGTTGCATATGGTGTCTAGCTTGTATTCGAAAGGCCGAAGTCAGTCTTTATTAAGATAAGGAAATATATTTTTTACATGAACCACCATCTCGGAAGCACCAGAAGCCAAATAGCTAGTCAGGGCACTAGCCGAGCAAGTGACAAGCCTAGCACAGACAGGCATCACCTGCAAGCTAACTAAAAAGCCACGGTGGTGGCGAAACAGCATGCCTCCCACCAGGCTCTCAGGTCCTCGATGATCATGCTCACCACTCCATCCGGGTCTCTAGCTTGTATTGCTTCCAATTTGGTTAAATTGCATCTGCTTAGCTTACACATTATACCTTTGAATATGACATGCCTTCCTGTTTTTGGTACATACTACTACATCTGTCTATTAACCATGTTCTTACATCAAACTAATGTTCTTGTGTATCCCTCATCAATCACTTATGATGAGATGGTCGCTCGTGGACTCTTTGTAAGAAAAGACAGTGTGTCGCCTCCCACATGATTCTCAAGAAACAACAATGCTAGATGAAGATAGTCAACGAGCTCAGTAGTTGATGACCGCATTTCTACAACACCATCGCAGTGCTTGCTCTAACTTGGCAAGATGATATGTGGTCGCATGTTGCATATAGTGTCTAGATTGTAATTCTTCAATCTGGTTAAAATGCATGTGCTATTCTGCTTAGTTTATACATCGTACCTATTAATGTGACACACCTTCCTGTTTTTGGTACATAGTACATCTGTCTATTAAGCATGTCCTTACATAAAACTACTATTTTTTGTATTCTGCATCAATCAATTATGACGAGACACCTTTAGTATATGAAGAGTGATATTAGTTGCATCTTTCATATGATTTATAGCATGCACTGCTTCTAATTTGTTGAAACACCATTTATGATTGGAGGCTTTTAACTTGGCACTCATATTGGTTACATCTTTCACGTGGTGTCTAGCTTGCATTGCTTCTAATTTGTTGAAATAGCTTCTGCTTAGTTTACAAAAATAGTTGTGAATATGCCATGCCATCCTGTTTTTCGTACATATTCCATCCTCGTATCATGTGTTTGCCTTATATCAAAGTAGTGATTGTCAGTATCATGCATGAATGAGTTCTGAAGAGTGAATTTTATTGCTTTTTCTTGTCGGCTTTACTTGACAATGCAAAATCAATAAAGAGGAAGGAAATTATCAAGGCGGTGGATAAAGGTGCTCCTTCCAAACAACTGAAACGGGGGGCCTCTACAGATTCTACTCTGCCAACCCCCAAGAAGATTTGCAAGACAACACATGCATCGACACTCAATGTAGTTGCGTTGATGATGAGCACGTCTCCCCTAGTCCACCATCACAGGTGCTCCCTCTAACTTGGCACTGTTATATGTGGTTGCATGTTATGTATGATGTCTAGCATGTATTGCTTCTATTTTTTTTCAATTCCATCTGCTTACTTTACACATTATACTTGTGAATAAGACATGTGTTCCTGTTTCTAGAACATCTGATGTCTGTCTATCACACCATGTTCTTACATCAAAGTACTATTGTTGTGTAACCTGCAACAATCACTTATCATAAGACACGCTCAACTTGGGAGTGTGATATAGGTTACATCTCGCATTCTTTTCTAGCTTGTACTACTTCTAATTTGTTGAAATGGCACTTATGAAGAGGCAGTTTTAACTTGGTAGAGTGATTTTCGTTGCATCTTTCATATGGTGTCTAGCTTTCATTACTTCTAATGTGTTGAAATGCCTTCTTAGTTTACACATCATAGATGTGAATATGCAATGATGTCCTTTTTTCTTACACATTCAATCGTCCTATCATGTGGTCGCCTTACATTAAAGTAGTGCTCGTCAGCATCCTGCATCAATGAGTTCTGAAAAGCGATTTTTGTTCATTTTTCTTGTGGGTTTGACTTGACAAGGCACTAAAATTAAGAAAAAGGACAGAAAAATTAAGCCAGGGAGTGATGGCGTTCTTCCGCCGAAATCGGCATCCCAGGTGCTTTCTCTAGCTTGGCAGTGTGATATTGTCTTGCATGTTGCATACGGTGTCTAGCTTGTATTGCTTGTAATTTGATTAAATTACTTCTGCTTAGTTTACAGAAATAGTTGTGAATATGCCATGTCGTCCTGTTTTTCATACATATTCCATCCTCGTATCATGTGTTTGCCTTACATCAAGGTAGCGATTGTCAGTATCATTCATGAATGAGTTCTAAAGAGTGAATCTTATTGCTTTTTATTGTTGGTTTTACTTGCCAATGCAAAATCAATAAAGCAGAAGGAAATTAGCAAGGCAGTGGATAAAGGTGCTCCTTCCAAACAACTGAAACGGAGGGCCTCTACACATTCAACTCCGCCATCCCCCCAACAAGATTTGGAAGACAACACATGCATAGACACTCAACGTAGCTGTGTTGATGATGAGCATGTCTCCCCTTGTCCACCATCACAGGTTCTCCTTCTAACATGGCACTGTTATATATGGTGGCATGTTATATACGATGTCTAGCTTGTATTGCTTCTAATTTTGTTGAATTCCATCTGCTTACTTTACACATTATACTTGTGAATAAGACACGTGTTCTGCTTTCTAGAACATACAATATCATCTATCACACCATGTTCTTACATCGAAGTACTACTGTTGTGTAACCTACAACAATCACTTTTCACAAGACATGTTTTGACTTGGGAGTCTGATATTGTTTACATCTCACATTATTTTCTAGCTTGTACTACTAATTTGTTGAAATTGGCACTAATGACGAGACAGTTTTAACTTGGTAGAGTGATATTCGTTGCGTCTTACATATGGTGTCTAGCTTTCATTGCTTCTAATTTGTTGAAATGCCTTCCGCTTAGTTTACACATCATAGTTGTGAATATGAAATGTTGTGAATATGCAATGGCACTAATGACGAGAGACCTTTAACTTGGTAGTGTGATGTTGTTTCATCTTGCATATGATTTATTTCTTTTCTTCGCTTCATTTGTTTAAATGCCAGTTATGACGAGACATTGTTAACTTGGCAGAGCGATATTTGTAGCATCTTTCATATGGTGTCTACCTTCCATTGTATTGCTTCTAGTTTATTGAAATGCCTTCTTCTTAGTTTACACATTATAGTTCTGATTATCTCATGTCGTCCTGTTTTTGGTACATATTACATCATCCTATCATGCGGTTGTCTAACATCAAAGTTCAGTTCATCTGTATCACGCGCCAATTTGTTCTGAACAACTAAATTTTTATTCCTTTTTCTTGTCGGCTTGACTTGACATGGAACAGGGAAAGAGGGAGGAACAGAGAATGGCAGGGGATGGTGTTAGTACTCAAACCGCACGGAAACAGAAGCGAAAGAATTATGCAGATTATACTGGTACTGGTGGTACAATAGAAGGTCAAAGTCCACCAAAAAATTATACAAACACGGTATCCTGTGCTACACCAGCTACAAAACAATCCAAACAGAAACTAATAGCTGCCACCAAACAAGCAGCGACAACCCTAGTTGTTGGAACACCTTCCACAGTACCACCAGCTGCACGAGTTACTCGTTTGTCAACTCAGTTAGCAGCATGTTCCCAAGCTCCCTTGCCACCTGACGGTATTTCCGAAGCACTCTTGACACAAGACGAGTTGGCAAGATCAGATGAACCTTGTGAACTTCAAGAGCAAGAAGGTAGTTGCTGGGGTCAAGTTACAGTTGCATGCTTCTTTATACGTTGTCTCACAGTTTGATGTACACTAACACTTCCTATGTTCGTTGTTGGACTAGCACCTAGGCACAAGAGGAAACATACATTAGGGATAATGCTCGATAGGTTAACTAAATCTAGAGGAGGAAAAATGGAGATCCGTTTTGAGGCAGGTTTAAAAATGCCACGTGATGCTATAGAGTCAGCCAAGTTAGTATCAGAGGCAGCGATTGCCGTTAGGTGTCATGCATGTATCCTCCCAACATGGATTCAATACAAGAATGACAAAGATGAAACCCAGTTCATCACCTTGCTCGACCATTTATCTGTAAGTATGGTTATGTATGGAAATTATTAATATCGTCTTGCTCTGTCCCATACTTTCTAGGTTGCTCGTAATGAGACTCCCATAATTTTCAACAGATGAGGTTCAATTTGAATAGCCAAGATGATGCAACCAGACAAGCATGCACCCCATGTTTTCAAGTCTGCTCTGCCACAGTATCGGTATAACTTGAGGAAAACTCACATTGAAGGCAAGGCTAACAATGAACTTGCCCAAGCATCTCCAGTGGAAAATATATCGGATGAAGACTGGAGAGGCCTCGTTAAACACTGGTCTGATCCAAAGTATCAAGTATGTTATATATGTGTGATTAGATCACATGTTGAACTCCTATTTACGCAT
Source organism: Aegilops longissima (assembly GCA_021605205.1). Classification (NCBI taxonomy): domain Eukaryota; kingdom Viridiplantae; phylum Streptophyta; class Magnoliopsida; order Poales; family Poaceae; genus Aegilops; species Aegilops longissima. The sequence goes on from JAHIAM010005901.1 coordinate 15,329, forward strand.
GTTCCTCACAAATCTATCTTCTTGTAGGTGAGCTGTTCAAAGAACAAGGCCAACCGTACGAAAGTGTAATTCCAACAAATGATAGGATCTCGTAGCTATATTGCACACCGCGAGGCTCTTGTAATTAGCTATTGTTTCACTCTTTTCGCTGTGCCATATTATCATATCTATATTGACTTGTTCGAAATGCAGAGGAAAGCCCGCAAGGACCAAAAAGTACCTGAACCAAATGCTTTGGAAATATTCAAGGACTGTCACACCAGCAAGATGAAGGGCATGAATACACCAGTCAAAGCCGCTACTGTAAGTCCTTAATCCTCATGCCTTTTAACTACTACTTACTATGACTTGTGCATTGAACTGCACGGTTTGCAGCCAATGTCTATTACTCTTTTCAATTTTATACACAATTGTCTTAGCTTATTATTGCACCTTACAAGGTTTAAAAGAGAGGAGTGATGTTCCTTTCATCTTGATTTGTAATCTAGTTCCATGTTGGATTTGTCTAGACATTTTACAATTGCATGTTTGTCTGTTCTTACATGTTTTGTGATATGAATGATGTCATGCTATGCTACCATATTATAAACTTTGTGTCTTTATCCTTAGTTGTCAATACAATGTGAAGAAATAGACAATACATTAGCCATGGTACATGGTCATATGTTTGGAACCTGGTTTTATTATGTACTTTGCAGTAAAATACAACTAATATTTTACACTGGTTCACCAGAATAAGTTATGTATATAGACCAAAGCTATTTTGTTTGGTTTTGTTGCCTCCTTAATATCTTTTGTTCTGGTACTACTAAAACTCAACTTCTCAGCAAGCTATAGAATAGATGGTGGAACCGCCACTACGAAGGTGACGGACAACTATAATCGCAATGTCACCTCTTCTCAGAGTGGGTCAAGACTGTCCACTAATAGTGCCAAAAGCACGTTCTGCGTAATCTTGGGTTGGTTGTTAAGGCAATCTCGTCCAAACTGCCTCATGATCAAGATATGCAAGCTCAAAACAATGTTATATCTGCTCTCCGGACACAAGTCCATTCCCTAACAAAGACCCTTTGTGAAACAAGGACATCCATTGTTTGATGTCACAAGATATGGATGGTTTTCAAACCAGACTATCAAAAATTTGCTATGTTGTTCAAGAGCCTAGGAGAAATGAAGGCGAAGGTTATGGTGCTCCATCGGACAGTACAACATGAAAACAAAACAGTCAGTTCAAATGAACTGAGCTTCTAAACTTCTGGTGGTGCATTTTATGCCAACCTTCATTTTGTTTTATGGTTGTAATTTGTTTTGCTGTGATACAAAATTTGCTCTTAACGTGCAGCGACCGGCTGAAGAAAATAGCAAAGCATTTTTGTATAGTGTAGGGTGTTTGTCACAGCCTGATTTTTGGCCCTTTCTTTTTCATTTGATTTTCTGAGGTTTTTCCTTGAATTTTCTTTTTCTGTGGCTTTGTGGTCTGGAAACTGAAGAAGATGACCTCTTCTTTATTTCCAGAGTGGCTTGTCATCCTCAAATCCTTCCCTAGATCATATCATTTCCATCATAGCCCAATCCCAGTATTCTTTTTATTGGGAATATTCCTTTTCTATTAAAGGAATCATCCTTTTTTCCCTAGGTTGTGAAGCAACCTATATTTCCATCACTCCTAAAATTCCCAAATAATTCTAATAAATTTTTTGGGTCATATCTTCCTCAAATATGGCAAAACATTTCATTTGCCATGTTTATCATCATGCTCCAATAATTCATTTCTTATTCTGCCCTAAATGGCACATTGTGAAGCAAGTGCTATTTTATTTTTCCCAATTGACCTCAAAATCCTTGGACACCTTTTCCTGTCCATATAATTGCCACATGCCAAAATTCAACCTCATTTTTCTAGTAGTCATTTAATTATGATTTTTCAAAGTTTCTGTCCAGAAAGAAACTTTGTGAAGGAGGTACAAGCTAGGCATATCCAAATGAGTTGCACTTTTGCGTGTTACTTCATATCTTCAAATCATAGCCCTTCACCAAAGTTGAGATCATTTAATGCCTCCATGTGAGCACAGCTTCAATCTTTGATTCTATCCAAAATTTTAGTTTGTGAAGCATGTATATTTTATATTGCTTCATTATGGATGTAAATTTTTCTAGGACTTCTCCTATCCATATAAACTACCTCCACCAAGTTGTAGCGCAATCGATTTTGCCATTTTCCCTCTAGAATTTCTGCAAGTTTCTGGTCAGTGGGGATGTTTATGAAGGAAGTACCATTTTGGTTTATCCAAATGGTGTGAAACCTTATTCAGCGTCTTCATATGACCAAATAACTCTTCCCTGCCCAAGTTCAGCTCTAGTGGATTCACCATTTGAGTGCATCATCATGATTTCTATTCTGGACCAATTTAGGCAGTTGTGAAGCAACTATATCAAATATTGGTCCAAATCCCTCCATAGTTTCTAGGACCGTAGTCCTTCCATAGTAAAACACCCCAGACAACCCCATTTGACCCAATTAAGTTGTTGTTGATCACCAGTGCTCATCCAAAACTGATACAACAAACTTCAGAGGAAAACTCCCATCGATCCAATGCACCTATTCTTTATCCATCACTTTTATCAGCCTCTAGTATGAAAGGAATAAACACTAGACAACTTTTCCCTGCCTCTTGTGTCCTCTCCTTGCCGGTCATAGTGGTGACCGCGTCGTTTGCACGCGCCCTGGCACGCCATGGACGCGAGCTGAGCGGCGTTTTTCTCGGGCCCCTCCTCGGTTCGCCGTGCTCGCGCGCCTCGTCGTGTCCAACATCTAGCCCGCATTGTCGCCGTTCCCCTGGAGCCGTCTCCCCCTCCCGAAGCCTCCTCGATGGCCCTCGTCACCGTGTGCTCATGGGCGAACTGTAGCCGACCGGCTCTGTTCGCGCCGCGGCAGCTTCCATCTCTTGTCCCCGAGCTCCGCTCGTCTCCGTGTCCTTTGGCGCTCGTCCTTTCCCTCCCCGTCATCTTCCGCGAGCTCATGCGCGAGCACACGCGTCCGCGGCGACGCCAGCTCGGCCATGACCTCGCACGGCTATAAGTAGCCCCTCCCCGCGCAGCCCGAGCACTCCATCAGCCCCACCTTGCTCCCAGGAACCTTCCTAGCCCCTCCATTAGCCTCCATGAGCTCTCCTCGCCCTCCCTTGCCGCCATGGCCGCCGCCTCGGCCGTTTCAAATTCGGGGCTAGTCGAGCTTCCCCCTCCCTCCTGACCCCACCAGAGGAGTCCCCTCGACCCCCTGATCCTCCCCACCTACTTGCCCCTCGCCGGAGTGCCCCGTAGCCCCGTAGCCCAATGCCACCCGAGCCCTTCGTCCGCCCCATCTCCAGTCGTCGCCTCCCAGTTACTCCTCGACGTCCGTGTCCAGCCGGGACGGAGGAGGCATCCTCCCCCGAGCTCGCCGGTGGCCGCGGCGTCCCAAATGATGCCCGGAGTCGGCCGGAGTCCTCACCGGCGCGCGCTGCCTCCTCTGTTCTGGAGCCGGCATCGGGAGGAAGAAGAGGAGGAGCGGGAGGAGAGAGAGGAGGGAGTTGACCAAGTGGTGGGAACCCCTGGTCAGCCACTCGGCGTTGACCCCACCCGGTCCAGCTGGATAAGTGACGGGCCCCACAGCCCGTGGGACCCGCCCGTCAGCGACCACGCACCCGACCCCGCCTCTGATGACGTGGCAAGTGGAAACGTATTTCGGGCCTGTGCATTTTTAACTTCTGAAAGCGTATTCTTAATTTACGCCTCTACCTTATCCACTCAGGGATCCGTCTGTGAATATTCTTTTAGCAGAAAAGTCCCTGATGTTCCAACCCTCATATCTCCGCAACCGTAACTCCGATTTAGGTGAATCCAACGCCCACGTCTTCGTCTCGTCAAGCCCGTTCTGTTCCCACCATTTTCACTAGGTTTCAACATTCTGAAATGACCATTTTGCCCTTGCCCCAATCAGCCCCCTTTGAGAGAGAACCTTTCCGGCAATTCCTTCTGCGGTCTTTCCACACTTCTCCCTGGAGCCTTCTTCATCCCCAGGCAAGCCACAACCACCATTCGCATGATAGCCATGCAGAAGCATTGGTTTTCAACTTGAATCTTAAATAACTGTTTGTTTTCTTTCTTTATTATTGTCGATTTCGTTTATGCTTATGGATCGGTGTTTTCCGTCATGCTTTGTTTTTCTTGCACTCTGTTATTATGTTCTTCATACTAGTACTACTTTAATATTGTCCATGCTTGGTAATAATACATGTTGGTGATGGTCTTCGGTGCATGACTATCGGCTGTTCCGAGTACCGTTGTTATGCATGTTATTTTGCACCGAGTTGGTTAAATATTTGCATGGTAGTTTTATCGTTTGCATGATATTTATTATTGATGCTAGTGTTCATGTCATGCTATGAGTAGTGTTCTAGTTGTGATATTCATGTTCGTTAGTATGCCATGCTCATCTGGTTAAATGATTAAATGTTGTTGTTATGCTCGTTGATTATGTTGCACCCCCATGCTCATGTTGATATCATGTTCATGCATTGTAGTTGCATCATGTTATTTTTATCATGGCTCAGCATATTGCATTCAAGTTTAACCAAATTAAATTGAACTTGAACAACTGTTGGCTGAGTCATGGTGCCACCAGATCGAGCTGACCAGTGCAACCACATTTGCCTTGTGTATGGGAAAGGCCCTAACGGGTCTATTGTCATGCCTCTCGCTGGTGCCTCCAACGTAGGGAAGGTTATGCGCGGGTGCTACCTTGGCCAGGTAGGATGGCATAAGCCTTGTGAGCCTGAGTTGTTTGCGTGCTTTGTCCCCGTTTGGGACCGTTTCTGCCACGACGGTGGCCGTAAGACCTTTGGTAGGCATGGGCCACCCAGGAATGAACCCAAAAGGGGTGTTGGTCGGAGTGGCCGGGAGAGTGCCATGGCAATAGATCGGATTTGTCAGAACATCGTTGGTCCACCCGAATGGGAGTGCGATGCCATGGGTTTCGTGGTGTGGGTACAGTGCGCTACCTCTGCAGAGTGTGTGTGTGTGTGTGTTAAATCTATCGATAGCCGCGCCCGCGGATATGGGCCCACTTCGTGTCAGTCACACTGTGGGTCAACAGTAATAATCATGATGTGCTTAATAACAACCTTGGTTTGATGATGAAAGAAGTTGGTTGATATTTATGTGATCGTGAGAGGATCACTGTAGTATCGTGAATACCAACTTGTTGGATATTTGGAATGTTATTCGAGAGTCAAGGGTAAAGGTCAAGCTCCTTGTGATCATAAATGATTGCTACGGTATTGTTAATACCAAGCTTGATTGGATCCTGAGATTATCGTGTGATGTCCGTGATGGTAAGTGATGCAGGTGATGGTTACATGGTAACCAGAGCAGAGTAATTTGGTGCATGATAGTTTCATCATGTTGCATGCTAGGCTCATCTTGTTCATATGTTCATGCCATGCTCGTATTGTTCTAGCTGTATCATCTTGTTCATCCTATGATTGATCTGATAGAATCATGTTAATCCTTGTTAACCTGTACTTGCCATGTTGTTGTTTGTCTTGATAGCTTTGGTTGCTGTGAGCTTGCAAGTACATTCAATGTACTGACCTGGCATGTCATGCCAGATATGATTGCTTGTTTGCCGTGGATTCATTGTTTGCGAGCTAGGATAAGCGTTCCAGCCAGTCCCTGCGGAGTGGAGTTCAACACCGTCGTCGCTTTTCCTCTACCAGTAGTCATTCCGTTTTGTCGTGTTGTTCTGCTGCTTGCATGGAGAAACCGTGGCAAGCGTGGTGTCGCCGTGCCGATGTAATCCCCTTGTACCCCAATAGATTGCAATAAATAGCTGATTTGTTCTATGCTAAGTAGTTCGTATTCCAGAAGACTTCTCCTTGATCTCTGGGCTAGAATACGGGGCGTTCCGGTTTCTCTGAGCCGGGGTGTCACAGTGTTCCCTATATTTGCACTGGTGGCGAACTTTCATGCCCAGTGGTTGTAATCAATGCAATCACCTTAATACTTAATAGCCTAGCGTTAGTTTTTGGCTTATTTATTTCCCTAGTCTTCTTTTTCCTTGGTTTGCTAATGGCCGCAACAACCATGCGCCATATACAGACCGTGGTAACCTTGAGCCTGCTACGTGCCGTAGGATCCATGGGCCTCCTACGGGCCGTCGGATAAATGGGCCTCCGACGGGTCGTAGATTCAGTGGGCCTCAGGCTGCCGGATAAATGGCCCCACATGGGCCGTAAACTGTCGGATTTCGGGTTCTCGCAGACCCTCTAGGTTCGAACACTGGGGTGCGCGCGGAGATATCGCCCTCTACCTACCTGCACCTCGCCGCCTCGTTAGGATCTAAACTATGAAAGGAACAACACAAGAGACACAGGGTTTATACTGGTTCAGGCCACCATTGTGGTGTAACACCCTACTCCAATGTGTGGTGTGGTGGATTGCCTATTGGGCTGATGATGAACAGTACAAGTAAGAACAGCCTCGCGAGGGTGAGGTGTTCTTGTGGCTAGGCTCTCGATCGGAGTGGATCAAGCTAGGATGAGGTGAGATGTCTGGATCTCTCCAAGATGTCTCTCAGATGCCTCTACCCTGTGGGTGGCTAGTCCTATTTATAGGCAAAGGCCCTGGGCCTCTTCCCAAATATTGAGCGGGAAGGGCGCCAACAATTGGCCATCTTGAAGGGGAACATCTAGTACACTTATCCTGACTAAAGTTGGTCCTCGCCTGTCAAAGGCTCTGGTGGTGACGCTGGCTTGGGCTCCACGTGCTGGGGAACGTTGCAGAAAATAAAATTTTCCTACGGTTTCACCAAGATCAATCTATAAGTTCATCTAGCAACGAGAGAGAGGAGTGCATCTACATACCCTTGTAGATCGAGCGGAAGCGTTCAAGGGAACGGGGTTGAGGGAGTCGTACTCGTCGTGATCCAAATCACCGGAGATCCTAGCGCCGAACGGACGACACCTCCGCGTTCAACACACGTAACGGAGCGGAGCCGTCTCCGCACCTTGATCCAGCAAGGTGGAGGGAGAGGTTGAGGAAGAGAGCTCCAAGCAGAAGACGACGGCGTGGTGGTGGTGGAGGCAAGATTCTCGGCAGGCTTCGCCAAGCTCTTAATGGAGGAGGAGAGGTGTTGGGGAGGGGAGGGGCTGCGCCTTGGATTTTGTATGCAGCCCTCCCCTCGCCCCTCTATTTATAGGGGAAGGAGGAAGGAGGCCGGCCCCCCTCTAGATGAGATCTAGAGGGGGGCTAAGGAGGGCTTGCCCCCCCAGTGGGGCGCCCCACTTGGGTTTCCCCCCCAATCCCTAGGCGCATGGGCCCAAGGGGGGATGCGCCCATCCCTCTAGGGGCTGGTTCCCTGCCCACTACGGCCCATGAGGCCCTCTGAGAGAGGTGGCCCCTCCCGGTGGACCCCCGGAACCCCTCCGGTGGCCCCGATACAATACCGATATGCCCCCGAACCTTTCCGGTGACCGTATGACAACTTCCCATATATAAATCTTCACCTCCGGACCATTCTGGAACACCTCGTGACGTTCGGGATCTTATCCGGGACTCCGAACAACATTCGGTAATCACATACAAGTCTTCCTAATAACCCTAGCGTCACCGAACCTTAAGTGTGTAGACCCTACGGGTTCGGGAGACACATAGACATGACCGAGACGACTCTCCGGTCAATAACCAACAGCGGGATCTGGATGCCCATGCCACATGCTCCTCGATGATCTCATCGGATGAACCACGATGTCGAGGATTCAAGCAACCCCGTATACAATTCCCTTTGTCAGTCGGTATGTTACTTGCCCGAGATTCGATCGTCGGTAGCCCAATACCTCGTTCAATCTCGTTACCGGCAAGTCACTTTACTCGGACCGTAATGCATGATCCCGTGACCAGACACTTGGTCACTTTGAGCTCATTATGATGATGCATTACCGAGTGGGCCCAGAGATACCTCTCCGTCATACGGAGTGACAAATTCAATCTCGATCCGTGTCAACCCAATGATACTTTCGGAGATACCGTAGTATACCTTTATAGTCACCCAGTTACGTTGTGACGTTTGGTACACCCAAAGCACTCCTACGGTATCCGGGAGTTACACGATCTCATGGTCTAGGGAAAAGACACTTGACGTTGGAATATCTCTAGCAAACGAACTACACGATCTTGTGCTGTGCTTAGGATTGGGTCTTGTCCATCACATCATTCTCCTAATGATGTGATCCCGTTATCAATGACATCCAATGTCCATAGTCAGGAAACCATGACTATCTATTGATCAACGAGCTAGTCAACTAGAGGCTCACTAGGGACATGTTGTGGTCTATGTATTCACACGTGTATTACGATTTCCGGATAATACAATTATAGCATGAATAAAAGACAATTATCACGAACAAGGAAATATAATAATAATAATCCTTTTATTATTGCCTCTAGGGCATATTTCCAACAGTCTCCCACTTGCACTAGAGTCAATAATCTAGTTACATTGTGATGAATCGAACACCCATAGAGTTACGGTGTTGATCATGTTTTGCTCATGAAGAGGTTTAGTCAACGGATCTGCGACATTCAGATCCGTATGTACTTTGCAAATATCTATGTCTCCATCTTGAACATTTTCACGGATGGAGTTGAAACGACGCTTGATGTGCTGGTCTTCTTGTGAAACCTGGGCTCCTTGGCAAGGGCAATAGCTCCGGTGTTGTCACGAAGAGAGTGATTGTCCCGACGCATTGGGTATGACTCTGGTCGGTGATGAACTACTTCATCCATATTGCTTCATCGCTGCCTCCGAGGCTGCCATGTACTCCGCTTCACATGTAGGTCCCGCCACGACGCTTCCTTAAATCGCTGCAAATGTGGCTGCTCCACGATTCAACATATACACGTATCCGGTTTGTGACTTAGAGTCATCCAGATCTGTGTCGAAGCTAGCATTGACGTAACCCTTTACGACGAGCTCTTCGTCACCTCCATAAACGAGAAACATATCCTAAGTCCTTTTCAGGTACTTCAGGATATTCTTGACCGCTGTCCAGTGTTCCTTGCCAGGATTACTTTGGTACCTTCCTACCAAACATACGACAAGGTTTACATCAGGTTTGGTACACAGCATTGCATACATAACAGATCCTATGGCTGAGGCATAGGGGATGACACTCATCTCTTCTTTATCTTCTGCCGTGGTCGGGCATTGAGCCAAGCTCAATCTCACACCTTGTAATACCGGCAAGAACCCTTTCTTGGACTGATCCATATTGAACTTCTTCAATATCTTATCAAGGTATGTGCTTTGTGAAAGACCTATGAGGCGTCTCGATCTATCCCTATAGATCTTGATGCCTAATATGTAAGCAGCTTCTCCAAGGTCCTTCATTGAAAAACACTTATTCAAGTAGGCCTTAATGTTGTCCAAGAGTTATATATCATTTCCCATCAAGAGGATGTCATCTACATATAATATGAGAAATGCTACTGAGCTCCCACTCACTTTCTTGTAAACGCAGCTTCTCCATAAGTCTGCATAAACCAAATGCTTTGATCATCTCATCAAAGCAAATGTTCCAACTCGAGATGCTTGCAACAGTCCATAAATGGATCGCTGGAGCTTGCATAACTTGTTAGCATTCTTAGGGTCGACAAAACCTTCCGCTGCATCATATACAGTTCTTCCTTAAGATAGCCGTTAAGGAATGCCGTTCGACGTCCATCGCCATATCTCATAATCATAGTATGAGGCAATTGCTAACATGATTCGGACGGACTTCAGCTTCGCTACGGAGAGAAAGTCTCATCGTAGTCAACCCTTGAACTTGCCGATAACCCTTAGCGACAAGTCGAGCTTTATAGATGGTAACATTACCATCGCGTCCGTCTTCTTCTTAAAGATCCATTTGTTTTCTATTGCTGCGCCGATCATCGGGCAAGTCTGTCAAAGTCCATACTTTGTTTTCATACATGGATTCTATCTCAGATTGCATGGCTTCAAGCCATTTGTTGGAATCTGGGCCCGCCATCGCTTCTTCATAGTTCGAAGGTTCACCGTTGTCTAACAACATGATTTCCGGACAGGGTTGCCAAACCACTCTGGCGTGGAGCGTGTCCTTGTAGACCTCACGGTTCGGTAGCAACTTGATCCAAGTACCTTGATCATCATCATTAGTTTCCTCTCCGATCGTTGTAGGCACCAGGGAACATTTTCTGAGCTGCACTACTTTCCGGTTCAAGAGGTAGTACTTCATTGAGTTCTACTTTCCTCCCACTTACTCCTTCGAGAGAAACTCTTTTTCCAGAAAGGATCCGTTCTTGGCAACAAAGATCTTGCCTTCGGATCTAAGGTAGAAGGTATACCCAATGGTTTCCTTAGGGTATCCTATGAAGATGCATTTTTCTGACTTGGGTTCGAGCTTTTCAGGTTGAAGTTTCTTGACATAAGCATCGCATCCCCAAACTTTTAGAAATGACAGCTTAGGTTTCTTACCAAACCATAATTCATACGGTGTCGTCTCAACGGATTTAGACGGAGCCCTATTTAAAGTGAATGTAGCTGTCTCTAGTGCGTATCCCCAAAATGATAGCGGTAAATCGGTAAGAGACATCATAGATCGCACCATATCCAATAGAGTGCGATTACGACGTTCGGACACACCATTATGCTGAGGTGTTCCAGGCGGCGTGAGTTGTGAAATGATTCCACATTTCCTTAAGTGCGTACCAAATTCGTGACTTAAATATTCTCCTCCACGATCTGATCGTAGGAACTTATCTTTCGGCCGCGTTGATTCTCTACCTCATTCTGAAATTCCTTGAACTTTTCAAAGGTCTCAGACTTGTGTTTCATCAAGTAGACATACCCATATCTACTCAAGTCGTCAGTGAGAGTGAGAACATAACGATATCCTCCGCGAGCCTCAACGCTCATTGGACCGCACACATCAGTATGTATGATTTCCAATAAGTTGGTTGATCGCTCCATTGTTTCGGAGAAAGGAGTCTTGGTCATTTTGCCCATGAGGCAAGGTTCGCATGTGTCAAATGATTCATAATCGAGAGACTCTAAAAGTCCATCAGTATGGAGCTTCTTCATGCGCTTGACACCAATGTGACCAAGGCGGCAGTGCCACAAGTATGTGGGACTATCGTTATCAACTTTACATCTTTTGGTATTCACACTATGAATATGTGTAACATCACGTTCGAGATTCATTAAGAATAAACCATTGACCATCGGGGCATGACCATAAAACATATCTCTCATATAAATAGAACAACCATTATTCTCGGATTTAAATGAGTAGCCATCTCGTATTAAACGAGATCCAGATACAATGTTGTAACGCCCCGGATTCGATGCGCCAGGTGTCCGTTAGTTATTCGCCGTCTTTGCCATGTCGTTTGCTTGCGTGTTGCATTTTTCCACGTCATCATCTGCATTTTATATCATGTCATCATGTGCATCTCATTTTGCATACGTGTTCGTCTCATGCATTCGAGCATTTTCCCCGTTGTCCGTTTTGCAATCCGGCACTCCTATGTCTCCCGGCGCCCCCTTTTACCTATTTTCATGTGCGGGTGTTAAACGGTCTCGGAATGGCCCGAGGTTTGTCAAGCGGCCTTGGTATAGCACCGGTAGACCGCCTGTCAAGTTTCGGGTCATTTGGAGGTCGTTTGGTACTCCAACGGTTAACCGGGTAACCGTAAAGCCTCCTTCTCTTTGCAACCCAACACCCCTTCCAAAGTGGCCCAAAACCCACCAAACTCCCCTCCATGCTCTCGGTCGTTCGTTCACGATCGCGTGGCCGAAAACCGCACCTCATTTGGACTCTCCTAGCTCCCTCTACCTATAAATATGTGCTCCCCTTCCGAAAATCGCGGTACAAACCCTAGTCTCCTTCCACCTTCCACCGCCGGACTTGTCCGTCCCGAGTCGGACGTGTCCGCGCCGCCGCGCCCGGCGAATCCCGCGTCGCCACGTGTCTCCGCCGCCCGCGCGCCGCCCGGCCAGCCCGGTCCGGATCGGGCCCCCGAGCCCATCTCCTCTCGGCGCCCATGGTCAACGCCGCCCGGCTCGACTCCTGCAGCGCCGCGGAGCTCCTTCCCGCCGCCTCTCCATGCCGGCCGCCGACCGCTGCCGCCGACCTCGCCGTCCGCCGCCCAGGCGCCTCCACGCCGGCCCGGCCGCCTGGCCATGAGCCCCCCGCCCGGTTGCCGGCGCCTCCTCCGGCCGCCTCTCCGGCCTCCTCCCCGGCCGGATCCGCCCAGCTCCGGCGAGAGCTCCGGTGAACCTCGGGAACCGCGCCCCGATCCAGATTTATCCCGAAGGTTGACTTTCCTCTCCTTCCTCGAATCCACTAAGTCCCGAATCTGCCAATATTTTCGTGCATCTTCATCGCATCATAACTCTGCATCCGTAGCTCTGTTTCGTGCGTGTAATATGTCAAATTGTTCTCCTCGAAGAGTGGATCATTTCATCTCATTGCATCATTTTGTTTTGAGCTCATCTTGATGCCCGAAATTCTGTTAGAAGAGTGCTATGTGATGTTAGTTTCTGATTCTTATCAGAACATGCACTTTTGTCATTTTTGCCATGATTGATGTGTGCATCCTATGGACTTGAGTCCTACACGTGTTTTGTAATATGCCATGCCATGTTTACAGGGGTGTATGCCATGTATTTTTGTGATCTCTGTGGTGACTAGCACAAGCATGCAAATTAGGCCTCATGATGTTGCTGATTTCAGCCCTGTTTTGCTGATATTTTTATGCCATGTTAACTTGATGCTACCGAGAGATCCATGCTTATTTTGAGATACTTCAGTACGGATGTTTTGAACATATGGTTATTATCTATCCATCCATGCCCTTTTTTGCAATTATGGAGTGCCACAGCTTGAGTCAATCGAGCTCTACTTTTGCTATAAAATGTTTCCTGGCAGATTGTTTACATGTTATTCAATTTTGCCAAGGTTGTTGTAGTTGATCCTTGCATGCTATGATGTTGTTCTTGCCATGTATAGTTTCTATGCCATGTCTTCTTACTGTTGGTTGCCTTTGCATGCCATGTATTTCTCTGTGGTGAGTGGTTCAAGCTCACCAACATGCCTACTTATTGTTGTTCCTGCCATGTATGAATCTGTAATATAACTTGCCATGTTTACATGGGTGCCATCATATTTTCGATCCTTTTGGCTTATGGTCAGTAAAGGACTTTTGTTCTATGCAATTAGTAGATTCATGCCATGCCTTTTTTGCCATGATAAGTTCCTGTAACATGTTGTTTGATAGCTCTAAACATTGCAACCTGATGTTATTTCTGCTAAGTCTGAACTGTTGTTATTTGCAATCTTGCCATGTGTGTTTGAGCATGTTCTAGTTGTTTATGGAGTTAGCTCAGTGTTCATGTTTTGTAATGCTTTACCTGTACATCATGCCCATGCCTTTTGTTATCATGTTGAGGTCCTGTAGCATGTTGTTTTGATGCTTGCGATATGCCTAGTTGCTGTTTTGGACAGATTGTTGTCATGACTTGTTTAGAGTGTATGTGTTGAACCGTTGCTCCGTTTTGAGTGTGCTCTATATGAAACTTGCTTGATTTTGCATGTAGTTTCATATTATCATGTTGCATCATTGTTTTGAGGTGTTTGCTTGATGTTTGTATGCATTTTGCATCAATGCCATGTTTATCTTGTTTTGCTCATATCTTCTAGGCCGTAGCTCTGAATCTAATGAACTTTATATGTAACTTGACTAGAATTTCGTGTAGATCATTGTGGTGCATCTTAAATTGCTGTTTAACAACTTGAACATAAGGTTTATTCAGATCTGGACCAATTTCGAAATTTGCATATGAGGACTTACCGGAATTGTTATATGTTGTTCCCGGCCTCATTTAAACTTGCTTTGACGTGTTGTTCTTGTTTGCATCATCTCTTGCCATGAGTAGCCTCATCTAGATTTGTCATGAATCATGCTTGTTTGTGCATCTTGTCTTGTTCATGTGTGGTGTGTTTACCATGTTGTGTGCTTCTTCTTGTTAGTTCCTGTTTCGTTGCGATCGTGAGGATTCGTTCGTCTACGCTTGGCTTCATCTTCTTCATGGACTCGCTCTTCTTCCTTGCGGGATTTCAGGCAAGATGACCGCTACCCTGGATCTCACTACTATCATTACTATGCTAGTTGCCTCGTTCTATCGCTATGCTGCGTTACCTATCACTTGCTGCTCAAGCCTCCCAAATTGCCATGTCAGCCCCTAACCTTTGACACCTTTCCTATGCAAACCATTGTTTGGCTATGTTACCGCTTTGCTCAGCCCCTCTTATAGCGTTGTTAGTTGCAGGTGAAGATGAAGTTTGTTCCTTGTTGGAACATGGAGATGTTGTTCCTTGTTGGAACATGTTTACTTGTTGGGATATCACAATATATCTTATTTTATTAATGCATCTATATACTTGGTAAAGGGTGGAAGGCTCGGCCTTATGCCTGGTGTTTTGTTCCACTCTTGCCGCCCTAGTTTCCGTCATATCGGTATTATGTTCCCGGATTTTGCGTCCCTAACGCGGTCGGGTGATTTATGGGACCCCTTGACGATTCGCTTTGAATAAGACTCCTCCAGCAAGGCCCAACATTGGTTTTACCATTTGCCTCACCTATGCCCTTTTCCCTTGGGTTTCCGGGCCCAAGGGTCATCTTTATTTTAGCCCCTCCGGGCGGTGCTCCTCGAGTGTTGGTCCGAACTGAGCAACTCTGCGGGGCCACCACGGGAAACTCGAGGCTTGGTTTTACTCGTAGCTTGACTTATCCGGTGTGCCACGAGAGCGAGGTACGTCGACTCCTATCGGGATTTGTCGGCACATCCGGGCGGCTTTGCTGGTCTTGTTTTATTCTTTGTCGAAATGTCTTGTAGCCAGGATTCCGAGACTGATCGGGTCTTCCCGGGGAGAAGGAATATCCTTCGTTGATCGCGAGAGCTTATCATGGGCTAAGTTGGGACACCCTGCAGGGTATAAACTTTCGAGAGCCGTGCCCGCGGTTATGTGGCAGATGGGAATTTGTTAATATCCGGTTGTAGTAAACTTGAAGCAAACTCTTCTAAAATACACCAACCGTGTGCGTAACCGTGAGTGTCTCTTTTCGGGTTGATCGAGAGGAGAACACGGTTTCTGGGTTATGTTTGACGTAAGTAGGAGTTCAGGATCACTTCTTGATCATTACTAGTTGACGACCGTTCCTTTGTTTCTCTTCTCGCTCTCATTTGCGTATGTTAGCCACCATATATGCTTAGTCGCTGCTCCAACCTCACCACTTTACCCCTTTCTTTCCTTTAAGCTTTGCTAGTCTTGATACCCATGGTAATGGGATCTTTGAGTCCTCGTGGCTCACAGATTACTACACCACCAGTTGCAGGTACAGGTTGTGCGATGATCATGGCGTGAGAGCGATGTTTATTTGTGTTGGAGTTCTTCTTCCGCTTCTTCGATCGGGGATAGGTTCCAGTCGTCGGCACTGGGCTAGCGAGGTGGATATTGTTTGAGTTTCTGTTTATATTTTATCTGTAGTCGGATGTCGATCTTGTATATGATGTTGATGTATTCTTGTGGCATTTGTGCCTTATGTTTGTATCCCCATCTATTATGTAATGTTGATGTAATGATATCCACCTTGCAAAAGCGTTTCAATATGCGAGTCTATCCTTGGTGGGACCATCGAGTTCCTTTTGGATAGGGTCACATATTGGGCGTGACAAATGTTCATGCTCAAACTTGGCACTAAATAACAATTATTGAGGTTTAAAACTAATCCCGTAGGTAAATGTAGAGGTAGCGTGCCGACGGTGATCACATCTACCTTGGAACCATTCCCGACGCGCATCGTCACCTCGTCCTTCGCCAGTCTCCGCTTATTCCGCAGCTCCTGCTTTGAGTTACAAATATGAGCAACGACACGGTATCAAATACCGGGGAGCTACTATGAGCACCTTGGTAAGGTACACATCAATTACATGTATATCACATATACCTTTAGTGTTGCCGGCCTTCTTGTCCGCTAAGTATTTGGGGCAGTTCCGCTTCAAGTGACCTTCCCTTTGCAATAAAAGCACCCGGTCTCGGGATTGGGTCCATTCTTTGACTTCTTCCGGCAAGCGGCTTACGGGCGCGCAACATCCTTGCCGTCCTTCTTGAAGTTCTTCTTACCTTGCCTTTCTTGAACTTGGTGGTTTTATTGACCATCAACACTTGATGTTCCTTTTGATTTCTACCTCTGCTGACTTCAAGCATTGAAAATACTTCAGGAATAGTTTTCACAATCCCCGCATATTGTAGTTCATCACAAAGCTCTTGTAGCTCGGTGGGAGCGATGAAGGATTCTGTCAATGACCGCCTCATTCGGAGGTTAATATCCAGGTGGGACAGGCGGTTGTGCAACCTGGACATTTTGAGTATGTGCTCCTTTGAAGAACTATTTTCCTCCATCTTACAACTAAAGAACTTGTCGGAGACTTCATATCTCTCGACCGGGCGTGAGCTTGAAAACCATTTTCAGCTCCTCGAACATCTCATATGCTCCGTGTTGCTCAAAAGCGCTTTTGGAGCCCGGTTCTAAGCTGTAAAGCATGCCGCCTTTGAGCGAGGGAGTAATCATCGACATCACGGCCAAGCGTTCATAATGTCTTGGTTCTTCGGGATGGGTGCTTCACCTAGCGGTCCTTCTAGGACATATGCTTTCTTGGCAGCTATGAGGATGATCCTCGGGTTCCGCACTCCAGTCCGTATAGTTGTTGCCATCATCTTTCAGCTTGGTTTTCTCTAGGAAGCGTTGAAGTTCATGTTGACATGGCGTTGGCCATTTGATCTACAAGACATTTTGCAAAAATTTAGACTAAGTTCATGATAATTAAGTTCATCTAATCAAATTATTTAATGAACTCCCACTCAGATTAGACATCCTCTAGTCATCTAAGTGTTATATGATCCGAGTCGACTAGGCGTGTCCGATCATCACGTGAGACGGACTAGTCATCATCGGTGAAAATCTCCATGTTGATCGTATCTTCCATACGACTCATGTTCGACCTTTCAGTCTCTGTGTTCCGAGGCCATGTCTGTACATGCTAGGCTCGTCAAGTTAACCTAAGTGTTTCGCATGTGTAAATCTGTCTTACACCCGTTGTATGCGAACATTAGAATCTATCACACCCGATCATCACGTGGTGCTTCGAAACAACGAACTGTCGCAACGGCGCACAGTTAGGGGGAACACTTTCTTGAAATTATAATGAGGGATCATCTTATTTACTACCGTCGTCTAAGTAAACAAGATGCAAAAACATGATAAACATCACATGCAATCAAATAGTAGTGACATGATATGGACAATATCATATAGCTCCTTTGATCTCCATCTTCGGGGCTCCATGATCATCTTCGTCACCGGCATGACACCATGATCTCCATCATCGTGTCTCCATGAAGTTGCTCGCCAACTATTACTTCTACTACTATAGCTAACGGTTTAGCAATAAAGTAAAGTAATTACATGGTGTTACATCATTGACACGCAGGTCATACAATAATTAAGACAACTCCTATGGCTCCTGCCGGTTGTCATACTCATCGACATGCAAGTCGTGATTCCTATTACAAGAACATGATCTCATACATCACAATATATCATTCATCATTCATCACAACTTTTGGCCATATCACATCACAAAGCAATTGCTGCAAAAACAAGTTAGACGTCCTCTAATTGTTGTTGCATCTTTTACGTGGCTGCAATAGGGTTCAAGCAAGAACGTTTTCTTACCTACGAAAAAGCCACAACGTGATTTGTCAACTTCTATTTACCCTTGTAGGGGAACGTTGCATAAAATAAAATTTTCCTCGTTCACCAAGATCCATCTATGAGTTCATCTAGCAACGAGAGAGAGATGCATCTACATACCCTTGTAGATCGCGGCGGAAGCGTTCAAGAGAGCGGGGTTGAGGGAGTCGTTCTCGTCGTGATCCAAATCACCGGAGATCCTAGCGCCGAGCGGACGGCACCTCGCGTTCAACACACGTCACGGTCAGCGTGACATCTCCTCCGTCTTGATCCAGCAAGGGAAAGGATAGGTTGATGAAGATCCAGCTGACACGACGGCGTGGTGATGGATGCAGCGAACTCGGCGAGGCTTCGCCAAGCAACGACGGAGGAGGAGGAGGTGTAGCGAGGGAGGGGCGCCAAGACTTAGGTCGGCTGCCCTCCTCCCCCTCCTTATATAGGCCCCTGGGGTGCTGCCCAGAGATGGGAATCTCCCAAGGAGGCGGCGGCCAGGGGGGTGGAGTGGCCCCCAAGGCAAGTGGGGTGCGCCCCCACCCTAGGGTTTTCAACCCTAGGCGCAGGAGGGCCAAAGGGGGGCCGCACCAGCCCACTAGGGGCTGGTTCCCCTCCCACTTCAGCCCACGGGGCCCTCCGGGATAGGTGGCCCCACCCGATGGACCCCCGAGACCCTTCCGGTGGTCCCGGTACAATACCGGGTGACCCCGAAACTTTCCCGATGGCCGAAACCGCACTTCCTATATATAATTCTTTACCTCCGGACCATTCCGGAACTCCTCGGGATGTACGGAATCTCGTCCGGGACTCTGAACAACATTCGGTTTGCTGCATACTCATATTCATACAACCCTAGCGTCACCGAACCTTAAGTGTGTAGACCCTACGGGTTCGGGAGACATGCAGACATGACCGAGGCGGCTCTCCGGTCAATAACCAACATCGGGATCTGGATACCCATGTTGGCTCCCACATGCTCCTCGATGATCTCATCGGATGAACCACGATGTCGAGGATTCAAGCAACCCCGTATACAATTCCCTTTGTCAATCCGTATGTTACTTGCCCGAGATTCGATCGTCGGTATCCCAATACCTCGTTCAATCTCGTTACCGGCAAGTCACTTTACTCGTACCGTAATGCATGATCCCATGACCAAACACTTGGTCACTTTGAGCTCATTATGATGATGCATTACCGAGAGGGCTCAGTGATACCTCTCCGTAATACGGAGTGACAAATCCGATCTCGATCCGTGACAACCCAACTGACACTTTCGGAGATACCTGTAGTGCACCTTTATAGTCACCCAGTTACGTTGTGACGTTTGGTACACCCAAAGCACTCCTACGATATCCGGGAGTTACACGATCTCATGGTCTATGGAAAAGATACATGACATTGGAAAAGTTCTAGCAAAACGAACTACACGATCTTGT
This sequence comes from Aegilops longissima, assembly GCA_021605205.1. NCBI lineage: Eukaryota > Viridiplantae > Streptophyta > Magnoliopsida > Poales > Poaceae > Aegilops > Aegilops longissima. The sequence continues at coordinate 34,633 of JAHIAM010005901.1, forward strand.
GCTATGCTTAGGATTGGGTCTTGTCCATCACATCATTCTCCTAATGATGTGATCCCGTTATCAATGACATCCAATGTCCATAGTCAGGAAACCATGACTATCTGTTGATCAACGAGCTAGTCAACTAGAGGCTCACTAGGGACATATAGTAGTCTATGTATTCACGTGTGTATTACGATTTCCGGTTAATACAATTATAGCATGAATAAAAGACAATTATCACGAACAAGGAAATATAATAATAATCCTTTTATTATTGCCTCTAGGGCATATTTCCAACAGTCTCCCACTTGCACTAGAGTCAATAATCTAGTTACATTGTGATGAATCGAACACCCATAGAGTTCTGGTGTTGATCATGTTTTGCTCGCGGAAGAGGTTTAGTCAACGGATCTGCGACATTCAGATCCGTATGCACTTTGCAAATTTCTATGTCTCCATCTTGAACATTTTCACGAATGGAGTTGAGCGGCGCTTGATGTGCCGGTCTTCTTGTGAAACCTAGGCTCCTTGGCAAGTGCAATAGCTGCAGTGTTATCACAGAAGAGTTTGATCGCCCCGACGCATTGGGTATGACTCCTAGGTCGGTGATGAACTCCTTCACCCAAATTGCTTCATGCGCTGCCTCCGAGGCTGCCATGTACTCCGCTTCACATGTAGATCCCGCCACGACACTCGCTTGCAGCTACACCAGCTTCATTGCTCCACCATTCAACATATACACGTATCCGGTTTGTGACTTAGAGTCATCGGATCGTGTCGAAGCTAGCATCGGCGTAACCCTTTCTGACGAGCTCTTCGTCACCTCCATAAACGAAACATGTCCTTAATCCTTTTCGGTACTTCAGGATATTCTTGACCGCTGTCCGGTGTTCCTTGCGGGATTACTTTGGTACCTTCCTACCAAACTTACAGCAAGGTTTACATCAGGTCTGGTACACAGCATGGCATACATAATAGACCCTATGGCTGATGCATGGGGATGACACTCATCTCTTCTATATCTTCTGCCGTGGTGGGACATTGAGCCGAGCTCAATTTCACACCTTGTATGTCTGAGCAAGAACCCTTTCTTGGACTGATCCATTTTGAACTTCTTCAATATCTTATCAAGGTATGTGCTTTGTGAAAGACCTATGAGGCGTCTAGATCTATCTCTATAGATCTTGATGCCTAATATATAAGTAGCTTCTCCAAGGTCCTTCATTGAAAAACACTTATTCAAGTAGGCCTTAATGCTGTCCAAAAGTTCTATATCATTTCCCATCAAAAGTATGTCATCTACATATAATATGAGAAATTCTCTGAGCTCCCACTCACTTTGTTGTATACATGAGGCTTCTCCATAAGTCTGCATAAACCCAAACGCTTTGATCATCTCATCAAAGCGAATGTTCCAACTCGAGATGCTTGCACCAGCCCATAAATGGATCATTGGAGCTTGCACACCTTGTTAGCATTCTTAGGGTCGACAAAACCTTCCGGCTGCATCATATACAGTTCTTCCTTAAGATAGCCGTTAAGGAATGCCGTTTTGGCGTCCATTTGCCATATCTCATAATCATAGTATGCGGCAATTGCTAACATGATTGGACGGACTTCAGCTTCGCCACGGAGAGAAAGTCTCATCGTAGTCAACCCCTTGAACTTGCCGATAACCTTTAGCGACAAGTCGAGCTTTATAGATGGTAACATTACCATCCGCGTCCGTCTTCTTCTTAAAGATCCATTTGTTTTCTATCGCTCGCCGATCATCGGGCAAGTCTGTTAAAGTCCATACTTTGTTTTCATACATGGGTCCTATCTCGGATTGCATGGTTTCAAGCCATTTGTTGGAATCTGGGCCCGCCATCGCTTCTTCATAGTTCGAAGGTTCACCGTTGTCTAATGACATGATTTCCAGGACAGGGTTGCCATACTACTCTGGTGTGGAACGTGTCCTTGTGGACCTATGAAGTTCAGTAGCAACTTGATCCGAAGTACCTTGAGCATCATCATTAATTTCCTCTCCAGTCGGTGTAGGCACCACAGGAACATTTTCCTGTGCTGCACTACTTTCCGGTTCAAGAGGTAGTACTTCATCGAGTTCTACTTTCCTCCCACTTACTCCTTTCGAGAGAAACTCTTTTTCCAGAAAGGATCCGTTCTTGGCAACAAAGATATTGCCTTCGGATCTAAGGTAGAAGGTATACCCAATGGTTTCCTTGGGGTATCCTATGAAGACGCATTTTTCCGACTTGGGTTCGAGCTTTTCAGGTTGAAGTTTCTTGACATAAGCATCGCATCCCCAAACTTTTAGAAACGATAGCTTAGGTTTCTTCCCAAACCATAATTCATACGGTGTCGTCTCAGCGGATTTAGACGGTGCCCTATTTAAAGTGAATGTAGCTGTCTCTAGAGCGTATCCCCAAAATGATAGCGGTAAATCTGTAAGAGACATCATAGATCGCACCATATCCAATAGAGTGCGATTACGACGTTTGGACTCACCGTTACGCTGCGGTGTTCCAGGCGGCGTGAGTTGTGAAACGATTCCACATTTCCTTAAGTGTGTACCAAATTCGTGACTTGAATATTCTCCTCCACGATCTGATCGTAAGAACTTTATTTTTCGGTCATGTTGATTCTCTACCTCATTCTGAAATTCCTTGAACTTTTCAAAGGTCTCAGACTTGTGTTTCATCAAGTAGACATACCCATATCTACTCAAGTCATCAGTGAGAGTGAGAACATAACGATATCCTCCGAGAGCCTCAACGTTCATTGGACCGCACTCATCGGTATGTATGATTTCCAATAGGTTGGTTTCTCGCTCCATTGTTCTGGAGAACAGAGTCTTGGTCATTTTGCCCATAAGGCATGGTTCGCATGTGTCAAATGATTCATAATCGAGAGACTCTAAAAGTCCATCAGCATGGAGCTTCTTCATGCGCTTGACACCAATGTGACCAAGGCGGCAGTGCCACAAGTATGTGGGACTATCGTTATCAACTTTACATCTTTCAGCTTGGTTTTCTCGAGGAACGCGTTGTAGTTCATGGTGACATGAGCGTTGGCCATTTGATCTACAAGACATTTTGCAAAGATTTTAGACTAATGTTCATGATAATTAAGTTCATCTAATCAAATTATTTAATGAACTCCCACTCAGATTTGACATCCCTCTAGTCATCTAAGTGTTACATGATCCGAGTCAACTAGGGCGTGTCCGATCATCACGTGAGACGGACTAGTCATCGTCGGTGAACATCTCCATGTTGATCGTATCTTCCATACGACTCATGTTCGACCTTTCGATCTCTTGTGTTCCGAGGCCATGTCTGTACATGCTAGGCTCGTCAAGTTAACCTAAGTGTTTTGCATGTGTAAAACTGTCTTACACCCGTTGTATGTGAACGTAGGAATCTATCACACCCGATCATCACATGGTGCTTCGAAACGACGAACTTTAGCAACGGTGCACAGTTAGGGAGAACACTTTATTGAAATTATTATAAGGGATCATCTTATTTACTACCGTCGATCTTAGTAAACAAGATGCATAAACATAATAAACATCACATGCAATTATATAGTAGTGACATGATATGGCCAATATCATATAGCTCCTTTGGTCTCCATCTTCGGGGCTCCATGGTCATCTTGTCACCGGCATGACACCATGATCTCCATCATCGTGTCTCCATGAAGTTGCTCACCAACTATTACTTCTACTACTATAGCTAACGGTTTAGCAATAAAGCAAAGTAATTACATGGCGTTGAATCAATAACACGCAGGTCATACAATAATTAAGACAACTCCTATGGCTCCTGCCGGTTGTCATACTCATCGACATGCAAGTCGTGATTCCTATTACAAGAACATGATCTCATACATCACAATATATCATTCATCATACATCACAACTTTTGGCCATATCACATCACAAGGCAATTGCTGCAAAAACAAGTTAGACGTCCTCTAATTGTTGTTGCATCTTTTACGTGGCTGCAATAGGGTTCTAGCAAGAACGTTTTCTTACCTATGAAAAAGCCACAACGTGATTTGTCAACTTCTATTTACCCTTCATAAGGACCCTTTTCGTCGAATCCGCTCCAACTAAACTGGGAGAGACAGACACCCGCTAGCCACCTTATGCAACTAGTGCATGTTAGTCGGTGGAACCTGTCTCACGTAAGCGTACGTGTAAGGTCGGTCCGGACCGCTTCATCCCACAATACCGCTGAAGCAAAATAAGACTAGTAGTGGCAAGAAAGTTGACAACATCTACGCTCACAACAGATTTGTGTTCTACTCGTGCAAAGAGAACTACGCATAGACCTAGCTCATGATGCCACTGTTGGGGAACGTTGCAGAAAATAAAATTTTCCTACGGTTTCACCAAGATCAATCTATGAGTTCATCTAGCAACGAGAGAGGAGTGCATCTACATACCCTTGTAGATCGGCGGAAGCGTTCAAGGAGCAGGGTTGAGGAGTTGTACTGTCGTGATCCAAATCACCGAAGATCCTAGCGCCGAACGGACGGCACCTCCGCGTTCAACACACGTACGGAGCGGAGACGTCTCCCGCGCCTTGACCCAGCAAGGTGGAGGGAGAGGTTGAGGAAGAGAGCTCCAGCAGCAGCACGACGGCGTGGTGGTGGTGGAGAGGCAGTACTCTGGCAGGGCTTCGCCAAGCTCTTAACGGAGGACGAGAGGTGTTGGGGAGGGGAGGGGCTGCGCCTTGGATGTTGTATGCAGCCCTCCCCTCGCCCCTCTATTTATAGGGGAAGGGGAAGGGGCCGGCCCCCTCTAGATGAGATCTAGAGGGGGGGCGCCAAGGGAGGGGCTTGCCCCCAAACAAGGGGGGCGCCCCCACTAGGGTTCCCCCCCCCCCAATCCCTAGGTGCATGGGCCTAAGGGGGGGATGCGCCCATCCCTCCATGGGCTGGTTCCCTGCCCACTACGGCCCATGAGGCCCTCCGAGAGAGGTGGCCCCTCCCGGTGGACCCCCGGAACCCCTCCGGTGGCCCCGATACAATATCGATATGCCCCCGAACCTTTCCGGTGACCGTATGACAACTTCCCATATATAAATCTTCACCTCCGGACCATTCCGGAACTCCTCGTGACGTCCGGGTTCTTATCCGGGACTCCGAACAACATTCGGTAATCACATACAAGTCTTCCTAATAACCCTAGCGTCACCTATCCTTAAGTGTGTAGACCCTACGGGTTCGGGAGACACGTAGACATGACCGAGACGACTCTCCGGTCAATAACCAACAGCGGGATCTGGATACCCATGTTGGCTCCAACATGCTCCTCGATGATCTCATCGGATGAACCACGATGTCGAGGATTCAAGCAACCCCGTATACAATTCCCTTTGTCAGTCGGTACATTACTTGCCCGAGATTCGATCGTCGGTATCCCAATACCTCGTTCAATCTCATTACCGGCAAGTCACTTTACTCGTACCGTAATGCATGATCCCATGACCAGACACTTGGTCACTTTGAGCTCATTATGATGATGCATTACCGAGTGGGCCAGAGATACCTCTCCGTCATACGGAGTGACAAATTCGATCTCGATCCGTGTCAACCCAGCAGATACTTTCGGAGATACCGTAGTATACCTTTATAGTCACCCGATTACGTTGTGACGTTTGGTACACCCAAAGCACTCCTACGGTATCCGGGAGTTACATGATCTCATGGTCTAAGGAAAAGATACTTGACATTGGAAAAGCTCTAGCAAGCGAACTACGATCTTGTGCTATGCTTAGGATTGGGTCTTGTCCATCACATCATTCTCCTAATGATGTGACCCGTTATCAATGACATCCAATGTCCATAGTCGAAACAATGACTATCATTGATCAACGAGCTAGTCAACTAGAGGCTCACTAGGGACATGTTGTGGTCTATGTATTCACACGTGTATTACGATTTCCGGATAATACAATTATAGCATGAATAAAAGACAATTATCATGAACAAGGAAATATAATAATAATCCTTTTATTATTGCCTCTTGGGCATATTTCCAACACCATGATGACTTCCTTCCTGCCGTTGCGATGGTCTTGGTCTTGTTGCACCGAAACGGATGCCTTTGCTTGATGCTCTCGCCTGCGCTTGCCCCCTTTGCACCAAAGAGGAAATGAGGACATTGCGCGGGCTGGCGCCCGCCTGAAGCCCTTCGTTGTCATGGCTTGCGTCATGGGCACCTCGTGAGGTACCCCGCCTTGATCTCTGCGCCTCCTCGTGAACCAGCCTGACGAGGCTGTGCCTGAGGAAGCTTCCTGTCGTCCGCCCCGCGAGGCTTGGCCCCTCGTGAGGGTCTTGAGCTTGTGCTGATGAAGATGGGCCGTGCTGGGCCACCCCTTGAGCCATGCCGCAGGCCGCAGGCAGGCAAGTCTAGGTACCCCCGTTCCCAGAACGTCGACAGTAGCCCCCGGGCCCAAGGCGCGCCTGGACTTGGCTGAGCAGAGAAGCGAAGGGGCAAGTGCGGAGCGCCCGCTTGGCCCTAACAGCCTCATGGCCTTAGGGCGCGCGTGGCGGTTGATTGGACGTGGGCGGCCCTGCTCCCCCACGACACCTCGGCAACTGCACGAATTGACAAGTCCCTGCATGAAAAGCGGGTCATGATTACCTGCGATCGTGGAGCCAGCGGTTGGCCTTCCTCGGATATAAGTACGGGACGACGCCTGCCCTTCCAGTCCATCCCCTCTTGCTTCTCCTTCTTCTCCATGGCTCTGGCAAAGAGGTTCCCGGCCACGGAGAAAGGAAAGGCCCGCCAGGTGGAGCCTGACTCTCCCCCGCCCAAGCGCGGTCGAGGCCATCCTCGCAAACACCCTATGGCTCCCATGGTGGCTCCTCGCGGCCGGGGAGGCGATCTCCCGCGCGGTGACGGGCGGCAGGCCGTTGCTGAAGGGCACGCTACGGCCGCGCGATCCCCTAGGCTGCGCTTCCACTCGGCAGAGGTGCTGCCGGAGTTTGTTGTGTGGTCGGTGGAGCCGACCAGCACCCGGCTCCAGCTCCCTCGCTTCCTCCTAGGTGAGCTTCCGGCTGGTGCCCAGGCGACCTGCAGCTTCAGCAGATGGTTGTTTGCTGGGCCTCTGGCTTCGCGGGGCGTCTCTGCGGCGGGGCGTGGCCACGACCGCGGTGGCAAAGTTTGCCCGCGCGTGGTCTGAGCCGGCGGTGCACCCTGCACTTCAAGTTCGACGGTGATGCCACCCTCTACGTGAGGGTGTTCAGGGAAAAGGCGATGCGCCCGCTGGGTGCTGCCACGAGAAGCGACGACCCGGCGGCCGTGGG